>PISX010002822.1:0-150775 GCA_004024625.1 Mellivora capensis | reverse complement strand
TGGTCTTTGCCTGGTTTGGGGATCAGGGTAATGCTGGCTTCATAAAAAGAGTCTGGAAGTTTTCCTTCAGCTTCAATTTTTTGAAACAGCTTCAGGAGAATAGGTGTTATTTCTTCTTTGAAAGTTTGGTAGAATTCCCCAGGGAATCCATCAGGTCCTGGGCTCTTGTTTTTTGGGAGGTTTTTGATCACTGCTTCAACCTTTAAGCTACTCTTAATGGTTAGGGCTATCCTGTTAGGTCATAGACCTTTTACAGCGACACTCCATGGCCGGTATGTGAAAAGGGCTGTCTGCGCTACACTGAATCACTTCAAACTATTATGTTGTGCTTTCTAGTGTTCTTGAGATTTTTTTTTTATTCCTTTCTTCTTCCATCATATCAAACACTTAACTTTCATTTCTTGCTATAAAGAACACACCTTTCCTTAGTAGTTTCCTCCTGTTTCACTGATTTTAATTTTCATATTTTGTAAAGAAATAGAGCCTTAGAATCTGAAAACAAGTAGTGACTATAAATATTGTTCACAGCCTGGACGAGCAAGTGGATGAAACAAAGCCAATATAGGTATGGAATATGGCCCATAAGCACACAAGAGACTGAAATAGTCCATGGGTTCTCCTACAAGTGAATTTCGGAAATTTTGTGTATGAACTCTTGAGATAATTATTATAACCTAAGCATTTTATTACACATAATTCCTAGATGGCCATTTTACTCTGAAAGCAGAAGCTAGTATGACAATAATTTTTGATAAATAAACATTATTGGGATATAAGTATTGTATTTTCACTTCCAATAAATATTTATTAAAATTGTAAGAGATTATGGCACGAGTGAAAAGAAAGGTACAAATGATGAGTTCGAATTTCAATTCTGAAACAGAAAACCCATACTTAAAATTACATAGTAAAATGAGAAGATTCTACTTACATTTTAATAATCTCATCAAAAATTCCTGTTGTTTGAATGTATTTTATACAGAAGAGATCATGAAACCAAGCAGACTAGTAGTACAAGTCATTAGGAAAAAATATCTGACCTCAGAGAATCTAAAGAGACATGCCAGAAGAGATATCCTAAATCATAAATCCCACTCTTGCTCTAGAACATGTAACACATGGGATTGGCACTACCAGAAAGTTTCTTCTTTTTTTAATTATGTTATGTTAGTCACCATACATGAAAACCAATGAGAACAAAGACACATCAATCCAAAGCCTATAGGATATGGTAAAGGCGGTCCTAAGGGAAAATACGTAGCCACCCAAGCCTCACTTAGAAAAAAACAGAAAAGTACCGAATACACAAACTATCTTTACACCTTAAAGACCTAGAGAATCAACAACAAATTAAACCTAACCCACGCATGAGAAGGGAAATAATTAAGATTGAAGCAAAGATCAATGAAGTAGAAACCAGAAATACAGCAGAACACATTAACGAAACTAGAAGCTGGTTCTTTGAAAGAATTAATAAGATTGATAAACCCCTGGCCAGACTTATCCAAAAGAAAAGAGAAAGGACCCAAATTAATAAAATTATGAATGAAAGGGGAGAGATGACTAACACCAAGGAAATAAATACAATTACCAGAAAACTTCTCGAACAGTTTCTTCACCTTAGCCTTAAGTTTTGTGAACAAATCTGTCAAAAGAATAAAAAGTATACATATACTATTATCACAACTCTATAGTTTCTATGATCAAAATGCTCCTTTAAAAACAAATTTTGTTTTGCCAAACAAATTCTAACTTGTTTTTACTGAATTTAAAAGACTACATTCCTCTCAAAGTGCTTTTTTTCATTAAAAAATCCTAGATTTGGAGGCCTAGAAATCTCAAATGAAGCAAACAGTATAGACTACATAATTAGTGACTGAAGTGTAATTCAAATAAATTGCTTTATAAATTTAGTTTTATTCCTAATGTGGAACAATCTAAGAAGATCGTAATTACATGAAAATCCAAGAAAGCCAAATTTGTAACAGTTTTAGTAACAGTAAATTATTAGATCAGGGGCTCCCTCTCTATAGAGCCTGAGGCCAAAACTAAAGAAAGAAGTATGCAGTGATATAGAAAGATTGGTGCCTGAGTAGTAAAACTAATATTTAAATCAACACTGTTATTTTAAAAAACTGTACAATAAAATTCAAGATTTTCAGATTTCACAGTTTTGGTGAGACAGTGATTAGGTCAGTCTGTAGTAAAACTCCCCACATAGTAAAACTCAACTCAAACTACGATGTAAACCTGAAATTCTGGAGAGAGACTAGTGTTACAGAGTAGTCCTGGAAAGGGAAACTTGGACATTCCTCTTCAAAGTGTACACAGGGAATCAAACCCATATGAAAAGGTCCTTATTTGCGTCTACAAAGGAGGACATCAGTCACTATGGAAAGATACTCTCCCCATGCCTAACAAGTGAGAAGTCTATATCTTTCTCACATTTAAGGTCTAGGATAGACCCAAAGTCAATGAAAACAGGTCAGGACTCCTGGCAATGAAGAACCGGAATGCTACACATGATGTGAAGGCATTAAGGACATAAAACAGTGCTCAATTTACTGAAATAAGAAAGAGAGTAAGGCTTGCTCCTAGCCAGGGAACACAGTAATTAAAAGCACATGCTCTACAGTCTCTACAATCTAACAAATAGTTCCTATACTCATGCCACCACTACACTGATGTTTCTTCATCTGAAAAATGAAAATAGCCCATATCTACCTTATCAGGTTAATACGAAGATAATTTTTCAAGGATCAATTTTTTTTTCATTAACATATAATGTATTATTTGTTTCAGGGGTACAGGTCTGTGATTCATCAGTTTTACACAATTCACAGCTTTCACCATAGCTCATACCCTCCCTGATGCCCATCACCCAACCACCCCCTCCCCTCCAGCAACCCTCAGCTTGTTTCCTGAGATTAAGAGTCTCTTACGGTTTGTCTCCCTCTCTGGTTTCATCTTGTTTCATTTTTCCCTCCCTTCTTCTATGATCCTCTGACTTGTTTCTCAAATTCCTCATATCAGTGAGACCATATGATACTTGTCTTTCTCTGATTGACTTATTTCACTTAGCATAACACCCTCTAGTTCCATCCACATCATTCCAAATGGCAAGATTTTGTGGGGGGGGGTTGATGGCTGCATAATATTCCATCCCCCCCATATCTTCTTTATTATTCATCTGTTGATAGACATTTAGGCTCTTTCCATAGTTTGGCTATTGTGGACATTGCTGCTATGAACATTGGGGTGCAGGTGCCCCTTCAGATCACTACATTTGTATCTTTAGGGTAAATACCCAGTAGTGCAATTGCTGGGTCATAGGGTAGCTCTATTTCCAACTTTTTGATGAACCTCCATACTGTTTTCCAGAGTAGCTGCACCAGCTTGCATTCCCACCAACAGTGTAGAAGGTTCCCCTCTCTCCGCACCAAGGATCATTTTTGTAAGGATTCTTACCCCTGGCACAAAGCCTGACAGTAAACAAAATAAGAAATGTGTTATTCCATTGCTCAGTTACTGGGCAAATAAAAACTACTAGTCTAAGAGAAAAAGAAACAAATCGACCGCACCTTAACCAAGAACCAATGTGCTTCCTTACATATCACCTGACTAGAAAATACTTACAAAAAAAAAACCCCTTGTATTGATTGTCTTTGTGACAATCAAGTGCCTAGAATATTTCATAAATCCTGCTCGTGTCCACTAAATATTGAATAATGTGTTGGTCGTTAAAATTATTTTCATCTCTCCACAGTAGAATTCTTATAATTTGCATTTTTCTTTCCCAATTTGGGAAAAAAATAACAAGTATATAAACTTAAATACTAAAGTATTTATTTAATATAAATGTGCCTGAAATAATGAGTTTAAAAAATCAAGTCAATATTGTATATTTATTTCTCTTCACAGTAAACTAGATCCTTAGCTCTGTTTTAGTTTCTAAAAACCTTAAGTATTTTGCTGATACTATTATCTTCAATAATCAAGATATCTTTTCCAGTTCAAACTAAATGTATGTCTGAGGTTGACTTCGTCATTACAGTACTCATTCAATCTGATGAAAGCTGCAAATGTATTCACTGCTTTGATGTAATTTCAGCAAATGTGCAAGGAAAGTCTTGTCTTTGAATACCCAGGGGGTTGAAATGTGAATAGAGTTTTTCAAAAATATCTGAAACTAGGCTTATTTTTCGTATTTGCAAAATAAAGTTGACACCTGCTGTATGACTGCCAGTTATTAAACTGGGTTGGTAATAACCAAGGTGGTATAAGGGCTACCAGTAAACTGAGTGATGTGGGGTGAAGCAGAGTGGTGACACAAGTAGGTATGGCGGTTGAAACAGAGCAGAGGGGGGGAGAACGGAGACTGAAGAAAACAAAAGTATTCTATTTACTCTCCATAACTAGAAACTTGGAAAAGTCTCAAAGGTGAGAGTGAAGATAAGCCTGCATATGTGAGACTTGTGGGGAGGAGCAGGGACTGGAGTACCACATTGGGGCAGGGAGATGGACGGTTAGATCCCAAATAGGATAATTTTTATGGAAAAAGTATAAAAAGAAAGCTCTCTACAGAATATTCATAAAGCCAATGAATAGCGACAGGCCAATGACTGGTATTAAGGGCAAGGTGCAATTATATCATCTTAAGCCATTTAAATCTATAAGGTAAGAATTGTAGAGAAAAAAAAATGGAAGGTTCATTGGGTTTATAGAACTCTACATAACTCATCAAGTTGGAGAAGCCAACATAATCCAAACTATATGTGTCTTTATGTAAATAGTTTATAGTCCTGTAGTCCACTGCTCTAAAGGCCGTATCTTCAAAACTGCTTCAAAAATGACTCTAGCTTTATTGCAGGAATGGTTTCTGAATCGGACTATATAATCTTTGTGTCTGAAAAACAATTGATACTACTGGTTTGGCTGACTTCAATGAGATACCTCAGAGTAACACCACATGATCTATTTATTTGCTCCATCTCAGGGGGAAAAAAATCACTGATGGGTATCACACCACACTGTATTCCCCACACTGCATTCTCCTGGTCCTTCTTCGACTTCCATCCCTCCACCTTCTCCTCCTATCAGTCTGTCCTTGTTCTCTGTCCTCCTAAATAGAAAAGTCCCTTAGGAAGAGGTCATCATCTTTCTAGAAAATATACCTTTCCTACAAAATGCATTTCCAGGGTAAAACTGGGCTGTGGCAGGTGCTGCTTGTTATCATCCGATACCTATTTCCCTCCTCTTTCTAACCTAAAGAACTCTTACTTCACCTGGCTGCAGTGTACTGAGTTAACCAACAAGCAAGCAACCAAGCAACCAAACCCTAAGTCCCCCAAGGTTCTTTTGTAGCTAGGAATGGTGATCCATCTAGATAAAATTCCTTTCCACCTTCAAGCCCCCACCATCACTACCATACTCACAAGCATATGGATGTAATACCTAAAAGGAATAGCAGATAACTTGGAAGAAATAAGAATAAAAGCTATTGCTGAGAACGGCTGGGGGCAAAAAAAAAGGTGGTCCCATCAAACATCCTGATGGCCAAGATGACTTCCTTCAGATGAAGAAAGCTCAGATAAGAAGCCCCTGACTTGTAACTGTTCTGTTGAGCCAACACAATCTTCACTGAAACATAGGTGACTACTTCCCCAGCATCTCATTCCTTTGAAACCATTAAGACACAGAGTCTGTGAATTCTATGATGGTGATTTCCGAGAAATATTTCACTCGATTACTTTTCCTCATGGTTAAAACTACTGAACTTTGTAATTCTGTGCAGAGCTCTGTGATTTCTAAAGGGTTTTCTTGCAAATTATGTATGTTGACCTTGTTACTTTTGCTAAATTAGATATTTGACCTTTTTTGAAAGAAAGAGGGCAGATATAATATCTTTATTTTTAAAAAAAGAAAACTTTCTGCACTTACGGAGCTTTCCTGAGGTTATGCAGCTTGCCCAAAGGGCAGCTGAGTTTATCTTTTGTCCCTCAATCCCTAACGCAGGGTTGTGACTTCCTTATTTATCCCTGCAATATAGATAGTTCACTTGATACTCATTTTGACAATGGTCTTGTCTCTATGGTATTCCAACCTCAATTGCTATTAATGCCATTAATATCCCCTACTTCCTAAAACAACTAATATTACTCAGAAAATCAGGAGATGCTGTTTGTGTCCATAATTCTATTCACAATCTAATGGTAGGTTTCATTTAATTAATGATGTATTTCCTAAGTAGTATTAGAAAACAGAATAATGTTGATTGGTTCTCATTAAATAATAAATAGCAATTGTACTTATTCTTTGTTCTCCAGAATAAATACAACTTTGAATACCCTTTCCTGTAATTATAGTCCTTAAAGAAAATGAAATCAGTAAGTCAGTAGCTTGAGACCATAATCAGAGACTTCTAATTTATTTAACTTAAATAAAAAGAACTTGAATTCAAAATTCTTCAGCAAAGATAAGCTCATGCTTCAATGCTACAAAGAACATCATACAAAGTGACCACAGAGAACTCTCACATCAGCAAACTAGTACTTTAAAGAGGATAAAGAGCTATATCATACTCATGAATGAATAATACTGATAAGTGAATTTGCAGCAGACTCCAGATATAAAATTACATTGCTTCTAATGTAAAATAAAAAAAAAAATCTACTCAAGATCTAGAAAAAATTAAACTTATAAGGAAAACTTGTTCCTGTTAGTCTGCTTTTACTATCCCCAAACAAGGCTGTAATTAGTCTATTAAGAATCTTCCTAAGGGCAGCAGAGAAAGGAACAGTCACCTCAACAGGTTTTATGTACCAGACAGAGAGCCGACCTGTTGGGGAGTGACAGGGTGAGCTGAAGTCTGGGGTAGAGGTGATGGCTCTAGCTCAAAGACTTGGGGGAAAATCCATAAACAACAGTGAAAGAGCATGTATCAAGCATTGTTTCAGTAACATTTAAACTACCTGGGCATGTTTTCCAACTTAAAAGTAAAGGTCTAGTCCTTATGAAGGAAAAGCACCTTACATTGTGGCTCATTTGAAGTAAATACAGTGGTCACATGACACAGATACAGAGAAGGAATGGATATTAGAAACATTACTCTCTGCCTTATACAATCATGAACCCCTATGAAGTGTCCCCACAAAGTCTGTAATAGGGAGAGTAACAAAATCTTAAGCCCCTAAATATCAGATTACAAATATCAAATTACACATAATTCAGTACTCTGTGTTCTACAAATGATTTATCATAGTGGCAAGCTGTTGTGACATATAACCCTGAAATGTTATATACAACTATATATGTGACAGAATACCAATTATTAAAACATAGGACTCATCACTTCTTCCTCCTCTGATTGCCCATTTAATTTCCTTATCTTCCCCTTTCTGCTGTGAAATCAAAGTTCAGATAGATTTTGAGCTGATTTTTTCTAGAGAGAAGCACTATAAGAAAAGGATTTACACCTCTTTTACGAGGTATAAATAAAATAGGTATATGAGGTATAAATAAAAAAGACAAATTCACAGAAGCCAAAAGTGGGATAGTGGTTGCCAAGGGCTGAGGAGAGGGAGATATGGGAAGTTACTAATCAAAGGCAACAAAGTTTCAGTCAAACAAGATAAATAAACTCCAGAGATCTGCTATACAACACTGCACCTATAATCAATAATATATTGTACACTCAAAATTTTGTTAAAAGGGTAGATCTCATGTTACTGTTCTTTACACAATTAAAAAAAAACATAACAAAGCAAAACAAAACAAAATAAAATTTAAAAAAAGGATTACCACTGCAGAAAGAAAATATTATTGAAAGAAAATACAGTTTTTACTCAGAGAACTCTCTGTGGGGCTGTGTCACGAATAAGGGTGAAGAGAGCAGGGTGTTAATTTAACGGAAAGGAAAATAGTGAGTTCTGTTTAAAGTGAAGACGTTAGAGGTGAGAGGGATTAGGAGTAGACAATGTTTATAGGAGTTGCTGTGTTCAAGGCAAATATGAGTATAGATGAAAGATTCTGTTTGGGTCATCCTTTAAATTCAAAATAGGACTTCAGAGGTTGTTTCTTTACAAGCAATTCAGGCATTTTATTTTTTTAAATAGTTTTGAAATACTTAAAACTGTTGTTCTGTGAAAACTTTCTTCCGTTAATGCCTGTTTTTCATGATAAATTACCTGGAAGAAAAAGTATAAGAAGAGTCTCCTTAGAATAGAACTGAGTATTTATAACCTTACAGTTTTGGAATACTAATCAAACCTGTGCTTGACAAATACGTGGGCCAACTGCCTGAACTCAAAAGTAAAATTTTCCACAGTTCTTGTAAACCTGATGTCTTTCCAGATCTGATCTTTGACTGGTGGCATCTTACTGGGTTCTGATTTGGGCCTGAAATCGGCTCAAGACCTCTCTACACTAGTTGGCCAAGAGAGTTTCACATACAGACTTTGACCTTTTGAGCATCATAGGCATTCTCACTCTTCTCACACCTGTGCAGGTGGCCTAATCTCCTACTCACACACACACTAAACCAAGGAACTTGCCAATATCCTGTCACCAAACCTAACACAGAACTATTTTCAAACTCACCCTATTCTCTCATCTGTTCTTCATCATTCTAAGACCAGTCTCCGACATAATGAATCCTATTCCTTCTCAATCTCTTACAAACCATTAGGACTTTATGTCCTCTCCGGTACTTCATCCTCTCTCTCTCTCAATAAAAACTGCTTAGGTATCAATAATGTAAACCAAAATCTTTTAATCTCCTGTGCTTGCAAAATACTGGCACCTTGTTTTCCACTTTTTACCCAAACTTCTTAAAAACACTGACTAGAATCTCTAACTTTACTTCCACCTCTGACTCTCTAATCCACTGCAACCTGGGTTTCTACGTCACTACTTGAAAGTACCTGCTAAATGTCTTTGCTTCCTCTACTAACCTTCCTCCTTATACAACTATAGTTTAGAGGGTAATTTATCAGTCCTTTATAAGTTACATCCCTGACCTCTTGGCAATTTTGCTGCCTCTATTTCTTTTCCTTCCTTCTTGTACTCTTTTGCCTTGACTTGAATCAGACCAAGTCCTGGTTTTTCTTCTATCTTCCAGGTCATCTATCTCAGTTTACCTGGCAGGCTTCTCCTCTGTCTGAATCCACAATAATGATTTTTCCTAGGATTCTGTCCTCATATTCTTTTGCCTAACTCTACACAAGTGGGTCTGAAAAGGAAAGGCCTGGAATCCTATTAGGGAGATGAAACTTGATTTGAAAACAAAGAAGTCACAAAATTTTTTTAAACATATGCATCATATTTGTATTTTAGAACGACCACTTGGATACTGTACGGAAGATTTATTTGGTGGGCTCACTACTGGGGAGCAAAAATTGCTGAATTAGAATAGTCGTAGTAGTATGGATAGAAAGAAGGTTCTTGTTCATTAAATATTTAAGAGGTAAATAAAATGCTTGGTGACTGATTATGTATTGAGTGACTGAGGTGTAAGAGGGAGGAAAGGATCAAAAATGACTCTGATTTTTGACTTGGGTAATTGGATTACTATGGTGCCTCCAATTGAAATAGAGAAAGAATAGGAAGTTTGGGAGAGATGACAGTCATCTTTAGTCACATCGGAGCTTTTTGCTTGTGTAACTTTATATTGATATTTAATACCTACTCTTAGAAAGTGTACTCAATGAATAAATGGATATAACTGTGTTAACCACATCCAGAATTTAAAAAAAAAAAAAAAAAGAGTATATTAGCATGGTCTCTAAAACTCCAGTTCCATTATAAGAAGTTGAGTTTTAGTCCTTACCTAATTAGCCTTGACTCTGACTCAAGTATTGATCATATATAAGAATTACACACACACAGGGGCGCCTAGGTGGCTCAGTGGGTTAAAGCCTCTGCCTTCAGCTCAGGTCATGATCCCAGGGTCCTGGGATCGAGCCCCACATCAGGCTCTCTGTTCCACGGGGAGCCTGCTTTCCTCTTCTCTCTCTCTGCCTGCCTCTCTGCCTACTTGTGATCTCTGTCAAGTAAATAAATTTTTTAAAAAATCTTAAAAAAAAGAATTACACACACACAGAGAATAACTGCCTTCAGACAAATATTATGGTAAATATGACATCTGATGACAGTCACTGCCTAAGTCTTTTTTTATTACTTTTTAAATAAATTTCTCATTCTAATACTTCTTTTATTTCTTTAAGATATTATTTGTTTATTTGACAGAGAGAGAAACAGCAAGAGAGGGAATACAAGCAACGGGAGGGTGAGAGGGAGAAGCAGGCTTCCCACAGAGCAGGGAACGGGAGGTGGGGCTCCATCCCAGAACCATGGGATCATGACCTGAGCTGAAGGCAGGCGCTTAACCACTGAACCACCCAGGCACTCCTGCCTATGTCTTTAAAAGGCTGAATTGACTAAAAGCTTATCAAAAGTTATTTCTGAAATCCATAAACTTGTGTGTATTTATAGGTATGTGATAGTGGGTTTAGTAACTTTCAACTAATTAACCAAGTAGTAGAAGAAATTGATGGTTATGAGAACACTTAAAAAGACTGTGCTAACAAGAAAATATTATAAAGAACATTAGAATCTCAAATAAAACTTATGTGATACGTTGGTATAAAATTAGCAGTCATTTCTTTCCAGAGGTAACTTTTCTTTGAAAATTGCCAATTATTATCAATATTTATATAAAAACTTAAAATATATAAAAGTTTATGGAATGTTTACATGATGATGAATGATTCAGATTATACTACTTCTTTTTTCCACAATGTTGATTTCTTACTTTATTTGATATAGTTTGAAACAACCATTCAAACTTTCAGTATGAAACAATCATACAAATTAGAGATGTTGAATCAAATAGTCCTATTTTCTCTTTCACTTGCAAGCAGTGGGATTCTGGGAAAACTGTTTTCTGTCTTTGAAGTTACAGTAAGGAGTAAGTAAGAAAATAGTTTGGTAAAAGAGTTAAACCAGTATCTGCCAAATGGAAAATGTTTCAGTGATATTTATTCCCTTTTTTTTTTCCACTGTATTTGGATTTGCTAATGAATGTAAGACCCATCACAGGAAATTTTTTATAAGAAAAGTAACAGATTTCTGATTTCATAAGTTGCAACATTTCTAAATACCTACATGTATTATCTTTCATTTTTATTTATTTTTTTAAGATTTTATTTATTTATTTAAAAAGAGAGAGAGAGAGAAGGGGGAGGAACAGAGGAGGAAGGAGAAGCAGGGCAGAAGAATCTCAAACTGACTGCGCAGAATGCAAAGCCCAATGTCGGACTCAATCTCATGATTGAGATCATGACCTGAGCCTCCTCTAAGAGTTGGTTGCTTAATCAACTGAGCTACCCGGAAGGCCCACTATTATCTTTTAAATATATCAAACAAAAAAAACTGTTTTTGCTTGTGAGTTGCATACAATATAGTGGCCTAATTTAAAAAAATACGAACTAGAACATTTTCTTTAGTAAAGCAACTTCACACGTGAAAATGTGATACAATTATTGGTTTGTCCCTGGCTTTTCCTTATCTTTCCAATAATTCTTAAAATTTCTGCATTTAAAACATGTCATAATTTGTTTCAAGACCTTTCTGGGTAATACTGGGACATATTTCTTTGACAGTTTTCATGAGAAGTCAAAGATACTCCAAAGTTCACAGCATGAGAAAATGACCCAAATCTAAACTAAACTCCAAAGGTTTTTTTAGACTTGTTCTCTGGAGTCCTTCAACATTCAGCACTGCCCTCCGTTTCTTTCAAACTCATAATCTTAAAATCACCACATTTTTTGTTATACTCCCTTCTATAGATTTCAACTTTTGATAAAATCTAGTTAAGTATTTGCAGCGCTGGCTGCTCTCTTAACATTCAGCTACATTTTTCCAAATCCATATTTTATGTTGCCATGACGTATTATGCTGAGAATTCAAACTAAACCGTTATTTCTAACAGTCATGCCATCATTCTACTCCTGGCGACCTAGCTTCAAGGTTAGACTTATTTCTGACTCTTCCTTTTCTCCCACAACTTGTCTTTTTTTTTTTTTTAAGATTTTATTTATTTGACAGAGAGACATCACAAGTAGGCCGAGAGGCAGGCACAGAGAGAGGGGGAAGCAGGTTCCCTGCTTAGCAGAGAGCCCGATGTGGGGCTCAATCCCAGGACCCCGGGACCATGACCTGAGCTGAAGGCAGAGGCTTTAACCTACTGAGCCCCCCAGGAACCCCCACAACTTGTCTTTAGCCAGTACTGTCCATCTACTTGAATCTCATTTCCATGCCCTTGCCTTAGGTTAGGTTTGATCACAACCCAGCTTAACTACTACACAGGTGCTCCAAATGCTTTTTCTTGCAACTAATCTGACACAGTAACACAATTCATTCTAAGTAATAATTACTCTGGGCCATCAAAGTTTCAAATCTGAGACCTAGCTTTCAAAGGCCTTCCACCCTCAGGCTACTCGTCATTCAAAACTTATCTCCCTCTAGAATTCTATGCAAATACTTACAAATTTTAAAATATAATCTGTGTACTTCTACCTCATAATTCATCTGTTCCTAACTAACAAGAATATAAATCTAATCTGCCACTAAAGTAATTTCGCAAACACAAAACTCTTTTGAGCATCCCATGTAATTATCAGATGTGTAAAATGAAGATACGTGGGTCACCTCAAAAAGTAATTTAAGGTGAAAAGAAATTTCAGTCACTTTCACATTTCACACTCAATAGCCACAAAAACCAAAACGAAAATCACATATTTATGGTCCACGGAAATAAAATAGTTAAACTACTATAGTAGTTAAACAGTAATAACCACAGTCAAATTTTGCAAGATTAAACTACCCACATTTACTTACATAAACATAACCATTTTTCAATACATCTACTTTGAATGCTTAACCTATGCAAACTCTTTTAGAGGAATATTTGTGTAGTATTGCTATTTCTGATGAAATAGTCTTATATTAATGTTTTTAGCAAAATGGTTCTATGATTGGGCACAAAATAAGTTCAAGTATGCTTATTCAAATAAATTATGGGTTACAAACAGAGTTTCACGTCCCCACTGCTATCTGAAGGCTAAAAAGAAAGAGACACTAATGCCAGTTAAATCAATGGATAGCCTTCTAATACTCGATTTATTCACTTCTCACATACAAAACTAATACTTTTAAATCTAAGAACAACAACAACAAAACTGTCACAGAATTACATATTATGGATATGTATACATCAGAGGAATTAAACAAACATAATCTTAATCAAATGTTATAATCTAACATAAAATCTATAAATACATAAATTCCATTTACTTTGGTGTCAACATATTGGTTTCAATTTTTAAGGGCTCTGAAGATTTAAAATGTATGAAAATGCTCTTCAACTAAGATTATAAAGTCCCCCTGCCTACAGCAGATATATAAATAAAATATATTGTTTTATGGAAGTTTTCCTTTAAAAAGTGCATTTTCTATTACATTAGTTTAGTATCTTAACTCATTTACCATTTGCCTTTTCATTTTATATGTTAATGTAATATTTTAGTTTGTTTTTATAATATGACCAGATTTTAGATGTCTAACTCAAAATGTATGAACAGCTTGAGACAAGTTATATTTAGTTTCTCAAGTGGGATCATTTGTTTCTGTTTTATGCTGATCTTAATTCAGGACCCCACTATCCAAAAGGGGTACAAAACCACTGTTTTTACAAATATAAGAATATAAATTTAATCTCAACTTGGTCCAACTCTTTTCAAATAAGCAACATTTATAAAAATGACTTTCGCTTGTTAAGACTGAGAATCACCTCAGTCTTACAAACAAAATATTATGGTGCACCTTGGATTGAAATGTTTTGCTAGGCAAAACATCACTGACTCTCTCACATCAATTATGCAAAGTGAGTACAAGGAGGAAGGCTCCTATGACTTTTTAAAAATATTCAAAGTTTTACATTTGTAAAATACTACTTTGTTTCCATGATTTAGTTAAATCATTTTATGTATGTCAGATTATAAGCCATTCTTTAGCTGTAATGTGAAATGAAAAAATATACACAGACACTAAACCAGTATCTAGTACTACAAGTGTTTGCAAGCCTAGTGGATTATGTGATATGGCTTCATGATAAACAGTTACCCTTCTTTTATTAACAATATTGGTTCCAAAAAAAGGTCTTGGAAAAGGCAAAGGAATTAAGAGGTAGTGTAAGTCAAATCTGAAAGTATTACTTGTATTATCAAAATCACATTATTTATTTTTATTGTTTAAATGAAAAGTCCAAATACATTCCTATTATATTTCAGGTTGACCCATGAGTCAGTAAATGTAGTCACCACTAATTAGTGGCACCATGGAATTCAGAGACAAATCCTTCCTGATAAACACAATGGAAAAGACTTTAATAAGTGAACACCTAAGAATCTGTAATACCATTACACAAAGAGAACTATAATAATGGTCAACAAATGGCTCTTTAAAAATGCACTATTTGTCACTAAATACACTGCCATTATAAAAAGAAACCTTTTGTGCTTTAAAAGGGTATGTTTCTCTCAGTAAAATATTTATGTTTTTAGAAATTACCAGGCTATATAGCTCATCCACAACAATTTCACTGTTATTGCATAAAATTGTAAATTATTTCTTTTAAATTATTAATGCAATAGAAAAAAAATCTTCAGGCTTATAGTCTTTTGAAAGGACAGCAAAATAGATGAAACAAAACCAAGATGACAATTTCAGCATTTCAAATCTACACATAATAATTCAAACAAATGTTATGACATTTAAGATAATGAAACCCTTCATTTATTCTACTATCTGGTATGAGTTTTATTTCACATATAAGGAGTCAGAACAGATGTCCAAATATTGTAATGCCAAAAGAAAGTTAGGGCATATCTTGATTAATACCCTCAAAGCAGCCTGTAGTGTCTCTTTAAAACTGGCATGCATTACCTCAAAACAACTAGTCAAAATCCATTCTAGGAAATAAAGCTAGACAAAGCATTCCCAAGACAAAAGGAAAACAATAAAGCTCAGTATAACCCTTTTAGCAATGTGAGTTGCGTATTATTGACAGACCATTCATTGCAATCAGCAAATGATTAATTGCAAATTTGTTGCTAAATTGACCACAAAAGAAAAAAAAAAAAAAAAAGACAAGCTTCAGACTACTGTTCAAGAGGAAAAACTTAGGTTAAAAATGATTGGAGACTTTTTGTAGTGAATTAATTCTAATCAATATGGTTGTTGACTACACAGTGGAATAATGACTTCCTTAAATAGCAGGAGTACCCATTATTGTAGACATTCAAATTAATATTTAACCTACTGACTTGCATTTTTTTTAATTTATTGAAGTAGCATTTTCTTGCCTTACCTTTAGTAAATAGTCCAGGTTTTATCAAATATGTGCCTAAGATTTGTTTTTTCCATTTCAAGTGTAGATTGCAGAAGCAAGGCCCATATGGTCAAAGTTAGAATAACTGCCTGAAGCAATTTGTTCTTAGATTTTTAAAGATAAACCTCAGCAGCATCTTAAAAATATAAAAGGTGCTAAGATCGTAAGATGGAATGAGTATTTGTTTCTTAGTTATAAATGATGATTATTTTTTTATAAACCTAGCACCTTTCCGGTTCCTTTACTCAGAACAGTGATTCCAACAAGAAAGGAATGGTGCATTGGGATAATATGACACTTTGCTCAAAATGACCATATTCATCAAACTAATTTTCAAGTTATTCCCTGAAATAAATATTATCCTTGAATAAATATTTACCGAGCACCTACTATGTGCCAAATATTGTGCTGACACTGTGTTCCAAGCTGACAAGATCAAATAAAACAAAATTTACTATTTGTCAGTCTTTTCTTTCTAGTCTTCCTTCTCCTTGAACCTTCCTGGGTATGCATCAATGATAAAAAGGAACAATATTCTGAAGTTCTTGGAAATAGTAGAACCAGTATTTTTTTCAATAAAGCTAAAAACAGAAGAGAGAGTAAAGTTGTTTTAGGTATTTCTAGTAATTTAATTACTAGTAGTAACTTAATTACTACTAAAATTATATTGTTGAGTATGTTGTCTCATTTTCAGGTATGATATCAAAAGTCAAAACATCTGGTAGTAATGTATGTAATATATGTTGCAATTGCAACATAATCTGCAAGCTGCAGATTTTACAAGGAGAGGGAGTGGTTAGAAAAGTGAGTCCCTTACGTTTTCAACACTAGCACTAGTCTTCCATGATAACACTGCATTATACTTTTGGGAAAACTACACCAAGCTCTCAACTCCATTCCCCATATCACAGAGCCTCTCCCTAGGTTCTTCATCAGGACAATGAACAGAATGTGTCGCTATATTCTTCAGTATACAACCAGTCAAAGACAAGTGAGCATAAAGAGACTCTGCTAAATCACCTCGAGACACCAAATGACCCAGAGCTAGTGCGCAAGAATCAGAACTTGCCTGGATCATCTAGAATAATAATAACTTGTCAAAGTTTGGATGGCATTATATATATAATTGAGCAAACTGAGATTCACCAATATTAGGTTGGGCAATATTACAAAAGCATATCTGGTTCCAATTGATATTTAATGAAACCCAGTTCCAATGCCTCCCTCTGTCCCAAAAGATGGCTGGGTATCATATTTACACAGTATCACTGAATGCTGCAAGAACCACTGTACGTCACCAAATACCATTGAAAAAAGGACTACTGAGGGGCGCCTGGGTGGCTTAGTGGGTTAAGGCCTCTGCCTTCAGCTCGGGTCATGGTCTCAGGGTCCTGGGATCGAGCCCCACATCGGGCTCTCTGCTCGGCAGGGAGCCTGCTTCCCTCTCTCTCTCTCTCTCTCTCTGCCTGTCTCTCTGACTACTTGTGGTCTCTGTCAAATAAATAAATAAAATCTTTAAAAAAAAAAAAAGGACTACTGATATTCTGGCAATAATAAAATGCAAATGTTGTTGCATATTTAACAAAAGCATACACTAAATATGTCTTTAATATTTTTAGATTTTTATTTTCTATTTGTATTGAGTTAAATTCTTATCATTTTAAAGCATGAGGTAAATAATCATGCTTCGTTCTTTCTGAAGGCTCTGAGTCCAGAATAGGAATATTTTCAATTTTAAGAAGTATGTTTTTTAAAAAAGTATGTAATTTGTATCTATTCCTTTTAATTTGTGATAAATGTCTTTTAAAGCAAACAAACATTGTCTTAGTGAAGCAAATTTGACACCTTACAAATTCTCCTTAGGAGCATTTGTTAAAGATGCTTACCTTGCTTAAATGTCTTTAAATCTCATTAAAATATATTCATAAACTTAAGTGCTCCATGTTTTAAAATTGCACTGCTAAGGATACATTAATACAGCCAACTTAATTAACACACAATATCATAAAATCATAGCGACACAAATTTAAAAGAAAAATAGCACAAGTAACAAGCCATGGAGTTTTAAAAACTTGGAACATTTTTAGAGTTACAAACTCAGAGATTCAAAGAATAAAGTAACCTGCCTCAATGTGAGTGCTGAACCAGGAGCAAAACAAAAGTCTTGGAAATTAAAATGCAGGTGTCTTTTTCATTTTATTTTTTTTTAAAGATTTTATTTATTTATTTGTCAGAGAGAGAGGGAGAGAGAGTGAGCGAGCATAGGCAGAGGGAGAAGCAGGCTCCCTGCTGAGCAAGGAGCCCGATGCGGGACTCGATCCCAGGACGCTGGGATCAAGACCTGAGCAGAAGGCAGCGGCTTAACCAACTGAGCCACCCAGGCGTCCCGTCTTTTTCATTTTATGATAAATCATTTAAATTAAGGTCTATTGAAAGTAATTCCAGGGAATCACCAAATTTGTTAGGTTTTTTTGTTTTGTTTTGTTTTGTTTTACTTTGTTTGCCTCAAAATGTGTACTATGATGTCAAGGAGCCCCAGGATTTATCTATAAGCACTTCTCAGATTTTTGCTAGCAAGGACAAATAGGACCAAACTAATCTGGATTTTTACCATGAGAAAATACTCATTTCAACAGATTGAAAATGTCAAAACTAATCACTTTTATAGGGATAGAGTTTACTTACTTGCCTTAAATTTACTAAGTGTTTGCATGTAGAAAGTAGATTCTAACTGGTAGAGAAGAGGAGCCATCACTTGGAGACAGAGCTAGAAGAAAAGCAGGTTTTGAAAAGGATGAAAAGACACTGTGTGGAAATATGAAAGCCTTGAGAATATAAAAGTAAAGACTTTTAATTTGATGTGATTGACAACTGAGTCCTCTTCATAAATTCTGGACCAGGAGAAGGGAAAAGGTATTTCTTAGAGATGGGCTTCATTCTAAAGAGGTAACTGTATTCTGTTTTGGAGAGATTACATTATTACCTCATAAGACAAAGGTTTTTACACAGGTTTTTGAAGTGATAAAATGTAGCAAATAATGTCCCAAACATATTTAGGCTCAAACTTACTTTCTATCCTTTCTACAGGTTTTTACCCAGAAATATAACTCTGTTCTGGGTTGGCATCTTGGAGTTGTTTGGGGTAGAGAATTACCAACTTTGGTGGGAAGCAAGGCTTCATTTGATTAAAAAAGAATATGGTTCCATTTTTCAGTATGGCTTTGCTCATCTGGAACTCTTCAAAAGAAATGTGGGAAAGTTCTTTGCTACCCTAATCTATAAATATATAATCTATCATTTTTACTGGCTATCAATATTATTCCCCAAAGATTCATCTTGGTCTGACCACTCTCTCTTCTTGAACACCAAAAATGAAAATAAAGACATCCCTGGTCAGGGATAAACTAACATAATCATTAAACCATAATTTAGAACATCCCAAGTCATCTTGTTTGAAAACTTCTTTGACAAGCAAGAAAACTTAAGTAAACATCTTAAGAGAAATGATTTGCAAATAGTTAATGTGCTGGTGGTATGTCTATTGATTCCCTCCGTTGATC
The DNA here is from genome assembly GCA_004024625.1 of Mellivora capensis. Lineage (NCBI taxonomy): Eukaryota > Metazoa > Chordata > Mammalia > Carnivora > Mustelidae > Mellivora > Mellivora capensis. The sequence goes on along the minus strand of PISX010002822.1, from coordinate 131,767 downwards.
CTTTATACTCTATAACTAACTTGAATGCCAAGTAATAAAGAAATGAAATACCTTCTCGAAATACCTACTTCTGTAAAGTGAATGGCAGAAGTTGCTCAAAGATGGCCTTGTGTAGTTAAGAAAAAGGCTAGAATGATAAGTATTTTTCCACATCCTCAAAAAGAGAAAACCCTAGAACTGTCATAGTAGGTCAGACTCAGTATTTTCTCTCTGGCAGTAGCAACAAGAAAAGGTCACATTTCATCTCCCACAGGTCAACCTCAAAAGTTAGAAAATAAGTTGAATCAAGACTATAACTCAACTTCTTATTTACCCTTGTGGGGTTATTATTAATAAATTCTGTGGCTTTAAGCATTTTTAAAAATATCTTTCTCTTCCCCAATTTGATGCTCCTTAAAAAATATTCTTGACTGAATTTTCATTTACTGTAAACTAACTTAACTTTTAAAAATCATACAATGGCCCTTTTTCTTACATTTTTAATGTGATTAACATCTTTGCCTGTATAAGATTACTGACAAAGACTATAAGTTATCTTAAGCTTCATCTTTTTGAATGAAAATGTTCATACGGTTTTTGTATTATTTTTACTGATCAGCCTTTCAAATACAGTTATTTAACCCAGGCTTTCAAATACAGTTATTTAACCCTTCTCTGCATTTAAAATTGCTCAGTTTTTACTATTAACTCATGAATTAATTCACTGAATCCTTAATATATGTTTGATACTGGAATAGGAGCTTAAGATAAAACAGACATGACTGAAAGGTCCTTGCTTCCCTATTGCTATTGTCACTTTTCTCAAATGAAATAAGGAGAAGTAAAGTAGTACCTCTAGCAGCATTTCCATACACTTTGTAAAGTCATTGTTAACAATAATAAATATAAAGCATAAATGATATAAACTACTCCCAAACATAAGCAATCTGTAGTATTGTAAGCATAGTAGCTGGAAGTGGCCTTTGGTGTTGGCTTTGGGACTGGCTTATGAGTATAAGCTCAAAGGGCTTCAGGAAGTCTACTGGTAAGGATTTGAACTACAGTGAGGAAAATGTTACTAGGAGCTGGAGAAAAGGGATCCTTATTCAACAGTGAAGAGATGTTCAGTGACATTCCTCCTCTTATTACATGAAAGATAGGAATGGGGGACGCCTGGGTGGCTCAGTTGGTTGGACGACTGCCTTCGGCTCAGGTCATGATCCCGGAGACCCGGGATCGAGTCCCGCATCAGGCTCCCAGCTTCACGGGGAGTCTGCTTCTCCCTCTGACCTTCTCCTCACTCATGCTCTCTCACTGCCTCTCTCTCAAATAAATAAATAAAATCTTTAAAAAAAAAAAAAGATAGGAATGGAATATAACAAATATGAATATGACTACAAAAATTCCTAGGCAAAATGTAGAAGAGAGCCTACTCAAATCCTGTAGATGTCTATAATAAAATATGAGAGATTAAATGACAAATTTAACAAATTCTAAAGCAAAATTTAAGACAAACATTAATAAGCCAGGACTTAATGTGTTTAAAAATAAAATCTTTCTTTTTTTTTTTAAGATTTTACTTATTTATTTGTCAGAAAGAGAGAGATCACAAGCAAGCAGAGAGGCAGGAAGAGAGAGAGGGGGAAGCAGGCTCTCCCCCGAGCAGAGAGCCCGATGTGGGGCCCAATCCCAGGACCCTGAGATCATGACCTGAGCCGAAAGCAGAGGCCGAACCCACTGAGCCACCCAGGTGCCCCTAAAAAATAAAATGTTTCTCATGCTCACTCATTCCCATCATAAAATTCTCAAGAACTGGCTTCAGGGAAAAGATCAAGTCTGGGCACTATGAATAACCCATAGAATCAGACTGAGATTCTTTGTTAAAACCTCAACAATGTAGGGGTGCTTGGCTGGCTCAGTCCATAGAGCCTGCTACACTTGATCATGAGTGTAAGCACCAGGTTCGGTATAAAGCTTACTTAAAACAAAACAAAACAACAACCAAAAAACACCTAAAAAATTCTTAAGGTAGTGTTTGGTAGAACTTCTAAGGCTCTTAAGAATAGTGCTTTATACACTCTTACAGTTAATAGTGTTTGTAAGAATCTTAAGGGCATTGTCCTTCAGCAACCTCCTAAGCAATCCAAGTTAGAGAAAAGTCTAGGAGGAAAAAAGATACATGGAACAACTGCTGCCTAATGGAATGGAGTTGTGATTCCACACATAAGAAGCACACAAAGTTTTTAAAGAACTCTTCCAGCTGGGCTGAAAGAGACAGAAACCATACAAATTGAAAAGAGGTTGCTGAAGCCCCAACCCAGGATGGGAAGGTAGCAGGTGGAGTAAATTGTTTAAAAGAATATGTCAATTGCTTTTTTTCTGGTAAAGAAACAGTGATTAGGAGGGCAGAACCAAGAGCTCAGAGAATCATCTCCAAGAAGCTGAACTGGGTTTAGTTCAAGAAATGGGTACTACATGCTCTGCTGGATTTCAGAAATGCCATGATTCAAGTGACTGGTCTGTAGTTTGCATCCCCTCCCTTTTTGAATAGAAGCATATACTGCTGTTATCCTAGGTCTAGTTCCATTGGGTATGCCTACACAGTGTAGATAACTTGTCTCTGTAGTTAACAGCTTTTTATTTCAAGATGTACAATTTGTACTCAAGGAGATGACCCCAAGGAAGTACACTTAGGAACCTCATCTAGAACTGGACCTAATTTAAATAATACAGCGCTGGACTTTGAGCTGATGCCATAGAATAAGGAGAAAAAGACTTCTGAGGTCTTGGGAGACAGTGATTATATTTTGCTTACTGGATGGTCACAAATTTGCAGGGCAAAACAGTGGATGCTGTAGCCTATCTCGGTAACTGTCATTAATTCTACCCCTATCTAATTACACATGTCACGTCCCAGTGAAAAATGCAGCCTAGTTCTCTCTTCTTGAATCTGGGCCTACCAGAATACAGTGAAAGCAACATTCTAGGTCATAAAGCTTCCACCTGTGTCTGTTGGAAATCTTTCTTTTAAAATGTTTGCTTTGGAGGGAGTCAGGCTCCACATAAGCAGCCCAATGAACCTGAGATCTCCATGTTGTGATGAGAGAGAGGTTTTTCCATGCTGGAGAAAGAGAGAAAAGATCAAGCAGAATCAAGGTATCACATCTGTGGCTGAAACTAATTCGGAATTGTCTCCAGCTTTAGCTGCCACAGCCAGTCCGTGAATCAGAGATAAATCACCCACTCGTCAATTTCCAAATTTCAGCCCCACAAAGCTGTGAGCAAAGAAAATCTTTTTTTGTTTGTTTTTAGGATTTTATCTATTTATCTGAGACAGAGAGAGAGAGAGAGAGAGAGAGAACGAGTTGGGGGTAGGGCAGAGGAAGAAGCAGATTCCCCACTGAGCAGCGAGCTCAACCTGGGACCCTATCCCAGAACTCTGGGATCATGACCTGAACCAAAGGCACATGCTTAATCAACTGAGCCACCCAGGTGCCCAGAAAATGGTTGTTTTACACCATTACGTGTTGTAGCAATTCGTTACACAGTGCAATAGATAATTCTTAAGCAAACCAACACACCTATACTGTCATTTCAGCATTCATTTATGATTTGAAATACTTTTGGGAATAGTTATTTTTCTGGTACTAAATCATAATTCACATACGTTGGAGGCTTAAATATATTTGATAGAAATATAAAAATCACAAACTTTGAGATTAGGTCGAAGTTCAATTTTGACCGTCTTGGGTTTTATAATTCCAGTTAAAATGTCAACACAGTCTTTGAACATAGGATACAATCTATGCCACCATTCTCATCACAGTGTAGCCCACCTGCAAACCCCTCCTGGTAAGCACTCATCCTTCAAAGAGCTGCATCATTCTTACCGTCTTAGACTTCCCTTCTCTATTACACCTCAGAGCTTTATACTACCTCCAGCTTTAATTCTTTCCAATCTTCCCTTCAAGGATTAGTTCACATAGAGATAACTGGCATCAAGGGAAGCACCAGGGGACAGCTTAACATTAGAAAGGCCCTGCTCTTCCGTCCTTCTTTGACTTTTCACCTTCACTCCAGTGATTAAGTTATTGTGTGTCATTAAATGCCTTTCCAGGATCTAATTCATGTTAAGTAACTGTGTTGTCATGAGTTCTTGCTTTAGAACATCAGCCCACCTGTCCCTCTGCCATTTTTAGCAGCTCAACATCTCTAAAAGAACAACAAAAAAAGCTTCTTCTGTACTACAACATCTGTGTAAGACCTACTGCTGAACCTACCTGATATTAACTGTTCTTACGAAGAAATATATTTGATAAAACATTCTTCATAAAACTCTTGGCAAAAAACGAACTCCCTATGCACGTGACTATCTCTTCCAGAATCTTATCTCTCCTTGTCTATTGTGTTGTGCTGAAGAGGAGATAGTGGTTTTAACAGATTTCTTTTACTTGCTGTAACACAGCGTGGATTACTTTTAGAATCTGATTTTTCACATGTTTTGAAGTTATATCATGATCTATATTTTGGCTCATTTTAAGTAAAAGTGTTAATCATTTTATTAAATCGGGAGTACCCTCAAGGCAAGAATTACATTATTATCTGTGGCATCCTTATTATAGAAGTAATTTTCGGAGATTAGTATAAATGAAATTAACTCCTCTACTAATTCAGTGGGTCTGGGATGGAGCTAAAAATCTGCCTTCCAGTTACTTCTGCATTCCAGCTGATTCTTGTACAGATGGCCTGAGACCAAATTATAAAACACAGGTGTATGCAGTGGGGATGTGATTTAAGACAATTTTCTAATAGTCATGTAGGGCAGTGAGACACTAAAGGAACAAGTCCAGCTAGAAAAACTTTACAAAACTGCTAAGGAGAGCTAACAGAGGCCGGATCTAGACAGTGGCACTGGGAATAGAAAGGAGGGGACAGATGGAAACCAAACTAGCTATTAACAAGTTCCTGAAACTGTTTTCTATTAAAGCTGCCTTAGAAAATGAAAATGCACTGTTGTAAGCACTAAAACAAACACAACCAAAAAGATGTTTTCTTAACTGGGAAATTATGATGTGCAGTTATGTTTGGGATCTACATGCAAATTTTGCATGTAGGCTGCATTTATGGAAGAACTGAAAACAACCACAATATACTATATCATAGTAGAAACAAAACAAACTAGCTGTACTTGGCATAGTAATGATAAGCCCTTTAAATTAAATCTTTATGCAGATTCTGTTTTATACTCCAAACTTTTCATGGAGACTTGTGTAATTCTGATGTGTAAACCAACAAATAGATACGCTCTGTGTATCGAGTAGCCTGTTTGGGTACCAGCTGGCTTGGCTGTATGCCTTTCTAATGGTAATGAAGTCACACAGCTGCTAGGACAATCAGCGGGAGTTCAGATTATCACTGCTAAATGGATATCCATTGACTAGCTTCTTATCCGGACTCATTAAAGTTCAGTATTGACAAATGAAGAGTGGCTAGAGGTTTATAGCTAAGAGGCATCTAGAAATGAACTTGTTGACTTTTTTTCCCCCCTATAGCACTCTCCTTGTGATTCACACAGTATCACTCATCTATTTGAGATGTGTGATTACTAATGTACTGTAAAATTTTAAGCACTCTTCCATTTACGGTTTTTAAAGTAAACAAATGCTTTGAAGCAAGTAGTCACATGCATCACCAAAAAGCTATCAATATACGAAAACAAAAGAATTACCAAAAAGTACTGTTTTTTCTTTAAAACAAACAGAAAAAGACATGATTTCCCCCAAAAGTTTAAAGTTAACTTGAAACTTATTTTTATTTCAGAGACTCACTTACAAGCATTTGAGTGGATAATTGCCAAGATCTGACTCCATCTACAGTGGTCAAGAGGTCCCTAAAAACCAAATTTTCTCTCAACTAACAAATCAGGTAAAGTGCAATCAGTGGTAACTTATTTAATCCTATAATCACCCACTGAACCTGCTACAACTCTTCCAAATCCTCAAACAAACAAGGACCAGAAGTGAATGTCTGATACTCTCTAAAGGTTGGATGCAGAGAACAAGCTTTCACATCATGGTCTTCTCGGACCCCATGCTGCAGTCAAAGTATAGAGCTTGAAGATAATGTCCATTCCTTGCACCCATATCCTATTTATTTCATGTATTTAAATATTATTCAGTTTCATTTTGTTTCAAGATTTCCTAACCTTATTTCCCACACTCATCCTCATTCTTCTGTGTATTGTAGATGAACATCTACCTGTCACAAGTTTAATGTCTTGTGAGGATTTTGAAAATGCTTAGCCCACATCATCCAACCTCTGCCTTCAAAACTCAATTCAAAATTGTCTCCTGAATATATATCTAATTTGCCTTAGCCTTTGATTAAGTATCTTTTAGACACTTCCTCTTCTTGAAACAGCAAACAAATTTTAACAGATCCTCCTAAAAAAAAAACATGTAAGTAAAAAGGGCTGGCACAGTACAAATGTGAATGTCGCTCATAGATCCAGGGTATTCACTTCACTTCTGTACAGTGTTTTCTTGACAGTTCTCTATTCCCTCCCTTAATCTGCAATAGAATTATTTAATTCCCAAGTCTCTTTACTGTTGATAATAAAGACAGACCAACATTCTTCCCTTGCCAGTAATAAGATTTAAAATGCTTTCACTTTTAGCTATGCCCAGATATTTCTGTAGATCTGCCCATCATTTTCAAGTGTTCCTTTCTTTCAACAGGAAGGAACATCAGCAATGTGAGGCTGGGAGTGATAAGACAAATGTTTTACACGCAATAAATATGGCAAATTAGGTGCAACACAGTAGTGGTTTGGTCCCTGGGAGTCAATATCACCTCTGGCTTAGGCATTTTCCCTGGGGGATGCTACCATATATTTTGCCTCTAAATATCAGCAGAATCTCCTTAACTGCCCAACTCCCTACCCCCAATAACATACTTGCCATGGAACTAGCCGTTTCACTTTGCAAGACCCACAACTACAGCTCACTACTCAGATACGCAGCCTGAATTCACCTGTTGTTGTATGTAGGTACAGATCCTATAAAATGCGAGATTTATAGTGTTATCAAATATATATTTTCTAGGGGCGCCTGGGTCATGATCTCAGGGTCCTGGCATAGAGCCCCACATCAGGCTCTCTGCTCAGCAGGGAGCCCGCTTCCCTCTCTGTCTCTGCCTGACTCTCTGCCTACTTGTGATCTCTCTCTCTCTCTGTCAAATAAATAAATAAAATCTTTAAAAACATATATATATATATATATATTTCTTTTTTTTTTTCTAGCTCACAACGTGGATTATACAATGACTAACCATACTTCCTGGTAACTCAGACTAAAGATTTTGGCAGAATCCTCTTATTAGAAAAGAACAAAATCCCAGGCCTCCTACAAACCCGTAAATGTAAACTCACCCACATGAAGAATGTTGTCTTGACTCCACAGAGCATGCTCACAGCAAGTCCAGAGCTTCATATAAGCTACATTTTAGGGGAGACAAATGGCAAATTCTTATAGTCAAAAACTACTTCCTAATCAGTTCTTAAAATTTCTTCGAGGGGACAATGAGTTTGTCCAGCTTTAAAACATTTATGTGAAGAAGGTAGATAGTATGTAAATAAAGTTTCCCAAGACTGGCAAAGAGCTGCACTAGGAGTCAGAGGATCTAGATTAACTTTGGGAATTTATGAGAGTCATTTAATCTCTTTTGAGCTCACAGATAAAATGGGAGTTTATATTACAATCATTCATTCACAAAACAAACTTGCGCCATAGACTTCACAAGGCACCACAAAGACAGAGGTAGAAAGCCACGTACAGACCTCTGAGATCACCTAGCAGCCCAAGAATCTCTGACGAGGCCAGAATTCTGCAAGTAGGTGAATGGGTGGAGATACCATTCCTTCCTTGGATTTCCCACACAAACAAAAGATCTACTGTGGACAGTCTGCTACAGTGAAGGCTGTTGATACCCCCTGATAATCTGTGCTCTGCAGTATTTCCCAACAGGCTGGCCATTGACCAGCTCTGTTCAGTAGACTCTAAGTGTCCAGGACTCATTCTTTTTGCCCTCATTCTCATCCCATCTGCAGGCTGGATGATGCCAAGGTAACACTGTACTTGCAATATGACAGAAGTACTAGCTACTAGTGCCTGGGCTTGGATTATTTAAAGGGTAATTGAAGCTGCCTGACCCATGGATGAGATCCAACTTCTATTGTGTTAAGCCCCAGAGATCTGGAGGCTTGCTTGTTGTTGCAGCATAACCTAGCACAGCATGCTTCATTCAAACAACTCTAAATTTCACCCCCTGAAATAAAAAATTAACATCAATACAGTTTTTGCTTTTCAAGATAATTCCAAAACCTAGAATCTCCTTCTCTGGCCCTCACAACTTAACAGCAGCATTTAAGCTCTGTTATTTTCTCTAAGGAATAGTGTCAGTTTTAATGAAATACTTAACTCCCCAGAGCATACCACCAGGGATGCTCCTGAAATATTAAATATGCCATGTAAAAATCTTAATGATCTCTTACTAATCATTTTCATGGAGAATCCACATATGATTCAATGTTAAATATGTCAAGCCATAAGGTGTGTGAGGATGTTTTCGTTTTGTACTTTGCACAGAGATTTTCACAGTGTTCTTATTTTTGTTGCCATTTGGAAGTATCTATGCATTCCATGTCTTTGTTCACCCTTTCTCCTCAGGTATCCACAGAAGGCCATATGTTGAACCAATGTGGTGCCCCCTGAAGCAGGTTTTCCTTTTTAAAATGCTATATTTTGCAGCAGTCTATGTACCATCCATCGACATTCCATTATGTTGGCACAGGTCTGCCCAACTTGGTAGCAGGCACAGTGCCAAACACGCAGATGGCAGCAGGGGAGAGAGCCAAAAAAAACATGTGAATCAACTGTGGGTACTGATGGCATAATTCCCAGACATGGAGGTCTAAACACTTGTCCATCCTAAGCTGATAGTACATACTTACAGATACACGGATTTGTCAACAATGTTCTAGTACTGAAAGATTAATTTTTAAAAATATTTTTAAAAAGCTACCTTTAGCTACTGAGGATAACTACAGGGCCATAATTCCACAAAGGTTGATGTTCAGGCTTTTGTCTTTACTCAGGTGACTCTTAAAAAGATAAGCAGGCAGCACATTTTAAAAATACATATTTCTAACTAAATTAGTTAGAAATAAAGTGAAAAGGGGTATTTTGGCTTTATTTATACAAGCATACAATAAAAACTGAAGACAAATGCCAAAAAAAACTATATCGTAGGACCAAATATGGTTTTGCATGGCAGGCTTCAAATTGTGACTCTATTAAATATTCATCTTTGACACTACTGCCTGTATGTTCAAAAAATATATTGTTTTATAAACTAGTAAACTTCATTATCAGGATGGGACCTCTGAGCACATAAAATGGACAGTATATGATTTGAGGATCTTTAAATGGATCATCCACTTAACGAATCTCCTCCCAGCTGTTCTGGCATTTTGCCTGAAATTTCTTAAATTACTGAGCCACTTTAGTTAGGTTAAGTTGTTATATCTGCTGAAGGTGCCTATCAGAAGAAAAAACATTCTACTAGGGACAGAAAAAAAGTAGAATTTGCATTACTGGGAAGGATGAGGTGGAATTATTCATCAAGGGCCCTTTGGACCCGTTGTGAAAGACCTCCCAAAACTCTTCACCTTACTCATAGGCTTAATTATTAAATTGGTTGTAGGGACAGTTCGTATTAGAGAACTTGGCACTGGACTTCTCAAGGTGGAAAATACTTACAAAGTTAATTTGGGATCTAAAAAACCAAATTAATATGTCCAAAGTGACTCAGTGAGTCATGTATTTACCTCAGGTTCATGACCCCAAATCCAGCACTACTGTTATTATCCTATCATCCTGCCATTTTAGAGTTGAACTAGTTCATTTATGTAACTTTTATCATTTAAGATGTGAGCAGGAATATTACATTCAATTTTCAAGTGAGCAATCATTATATGACCACTGGCATATAAACTCAGGATTTCAATCTAGAATGAAGAAAATTGTTGCCCTTTCTAAGTGGGTGGTTAAATCATGTTACATTCTATAATTTACTTAAATTCCATAGCATTTAGTACACACAGACATCTAGTCTCTTCTATGATCAGACAGCACACCACCACTCTAGTCTTGATTCCTGGTCAATTTATGTCCATTTCCTATGCATGTATCTATCCGACTCATCAATGCTGAATGCATACTTCCAAAACAACATATTCATGTTTTCAGAACATCAAACACAACCACCGAAACTGGTATTTGAGAAGTCTACTTTATCCTTATTATAAGATTGAATTATGTGGCTTGCTTTGATTACAAAGGAAGATTTTAATAACTGATACATATATTTAAGGACTATCCAGAGACTGAAGTTTCTTTATAGTAACTGATTTTCTTGAAAGACACTGAAATGTTTATAGGCTTACTCTTCAAGTTTAATGTAGATATGAGACATATCTGTTAGCTTACTGGAGCCTTCTGTCTAAAATCTCATCCTGAAAACTCTCTTTTATTTTTAATTGGTCTTTAAACATTCATATAGACAGCTCAGGTTTTAGACAGTGACTATAGCCATTCCTAAAATAAAGAAGTGAGTACAGTGCTATATGTTATCTCAAATTATAATTAAGATAAACAACTTGTAAAAACTTACTATTTTATCAATTTTCCCTTAAAATGAAACTGAAAAATTCCCTATTATTATAATACTGTAAAACTCAATTATAACACAAGTCATCGTTACATAGGTTTTAGAACACCACAAATCATAAAATCTCCCTGACAGTAAAGGTTTAAACACCAAAACCTGAAACAGCCTGTTCTAACTAAACAAAGCAGTTTTGCTCTATGACAATTCATTTATTCTTTTTTATTCCTTCCTTCATTCAATCATGTGGTCATTTATTCATTCACGAAGTAATTGTTGAACATTTATTACACATCAAGATCTGGGGCAGATACAAAGAAGATATGGCATGTAGTTAAAAAAAAAAACCCTTTGGTACAAGATTCAGAATTGAAAAGATTATATAACTTCTGCAATGAATACATGAAAGGAGATGAGGTTTTCATTCAAGGTAGAAAATGACATCCATTATAAAAGTGCTATTAATAACAGCCCTTTAATATTTAATAGAGCAGAGTGATTAAGACAGAATCCATACTTTATTATTCTATCTTCTACATGTATTAAGTAGGTTTAACCACATTTGGGGGTATTACATACAATTAATAAGACTAAAAAGTTTTTAGGTTTTTTTTAAATCCATATGAGACATAGTAGATGGCTGTGTCCATATAAAACAATCACATTTATATCAACAGATTTTTGTGCTTTTATTGAATGTAAATTTGCTGTGTAATTTCTACTTTCTTACCCAAAAAAGATAATAAAAATGAATTAGCTATGTGAGCATGATGATGGGAAGGTCTTCCAAAGTTTATTCACCTGACATGAAGAAAGAGTCAATCTTAATCTAATTATGGCAATAATTAAGATGCATAATTATTACCTATATCTCCATATTACGGTAACACAATTTCTATTAAAACAAATTTTTCAGTACAAAAACAGGATTTTAAGTATTATAGCTGAGGGTCTTATTATGTTATAAATATTTGATATTGAAATACAAATGAAAGAACACAGTTTCCTAGATTATAAATGTTTTTACAGGTAGAACTATATGTTGTTCATCTTTGTATACCCCGGGACAAAGCATAATGTTTCATTTAACGAAAGAGTTAGAATGAAATTAAAATGGTGAACATATGGATGGTTTTCTAAATATAAAAGTATTCTATGTAGTTACTATGCTCTTCTGGTTACTAGTGGCTAAAATGTTCTACCTGCTATTTTGTACCTAAATTTGCTGGCATTGCTTTGGTCTACAGACTTTTCTAGGCAGTTAATTACCGAAAAAGTACTATGATTCTCTTTTTAAAGTTCCATTTCTTCTCAATGTAAATTAAAACCTTCAAATCCATGATAAATGTTAAACATGTATAAAATGCCAATGAAAATCCTACTAATTAACTGAGAACTGATTATATTTTGGGTACTACTTCAATCACAAGGCTTTAATAGTTCTAGTCAAAGAAATACTTTTTATGATATTTTTTAAAATTATGATGTAAATAATAAACCAAAATTTGATCCTCTTATCGAATCATGCAGTTACTCCCCCACCCCTTTACAAAAAAATCAATAAAGGTTGTTTCCCAAAATTCAAAAATTTTCATTCAGCAATGATAAATGAAAACCTATATAAGAGGATCATATTCCCAACTCAAAGTAACTTTTAGAAATAGGCTATTAACTTGACTTTCTTAAAAGCTACACAGAAACAGAACTCTAGAAATATCAACTGCGTTACTTGGACAATGTGTGCAGACTTCCAACTATTATGTGCACTTTGTAGAATTTTATTATAACTGCAAATAACCCCTTATCTAAATATTTGAATATAAAATCTATTATGGATTAGTAATCTAATTATAAAACAAGCAAGTGATTAAATGTTTCTGCTGTTAGCTAAACAGATACCTATCAGAATCATAAAGGCATTCTTTAACATATTTAGATATTATTTCATATCAAGTGAACATAATTTCAACCTTACCCTGTATCAAAAATAGTAGTAAAATGAATGTTCTCAATTTTTACCACAACATCATAGAAGGTTACTATTAATTTCCCATTTTAAAAGAGAAGTAGAGTAAGAATTAGTGACCTCAAGATCCCCCATTCAGAGCTGGGACATTCTCTCAGTAATAAAAATTTCTTATGTAACAATTCTCATCTTTAGAGCACTAGAAAGTCAGCTTACAAACATTAAAATCAAATAATAAAAACAAAAAATGGGAACACTTATCAGGACATAAATATATTGTTTCATTATTTCTATCCAATTAGCAACTGCAGGAAAACCACTCAACATCTCTGAGGTAACTGATTATAGCAGATTTTGTGACTATTAGCCAAGAAAATAATGAAATCAGTGATGGCAGTGTTCAAGTTCCCATAATAACAAAAGAAGTTGTTTGCTTTGAGATGGATTGTCTCTTATGTGTTCCTGACAGGCACACCAAACACGTTTTCACCCTATTATTATGAATAAATCAAAAACTGATTCAAACAATCTAAAATGTTTAATAATTAAAATTTATTAAACTATCTTTTCATTTATCTATTAACTTGCATATTAACTGGTTTCAAAAAGGATTTAAGCACCTCGTCCAAAAATGTATGAATCAGGAAGAGGAAAAAAATCAATAAATATCACATTTCAAGTGTCTAATATCAAAGTATTCACACAGCATTGCTACAATCTGGCCAACATACTCAACATTCTGCCTTTTCATCTAGAAATAAGAACTTTATCACTAAATTTTTGAATAATCACCTTAGCCATTTTTAAAAAAACTACTTGGATTGTAAATAAGTGACATGGCTATTACAGAAATGCAAGAAGACTTTTCACTCTAAATTGCTAACGTGAGTTAGATTTCTCTAAGAAGAAAACAATCGTTTCACAAGAGAAATAAACAAAACAATCTATAACTCTGGGAATGAGTAAACTATTGTTGGAATTTCCAGAAGACAGAAAAGTAATTCAGAAAAGTGAACAAAAAGTAAACGAAGAAGTGCACCATTTGAATAAATCATTGAACTTACTAAAAATATGGCTATAAAATCAAACTCTCTATACACTCTCCCTCAGTACCATTACAGCAACACTAGCATAAAATATTTTCTTATATACCCTTTGAAGAATTCAGTGTTCTTTACAAATTCTGTAATTTGCAATCAAATGATTCCGAATGGCATTAAAGATCAAATCAAATAGAGAAGGTCCATATACATAGCAGGGGTGAGTGAAGAAAGCTGTGTAAACAGAGGCACACTGAAGAGCCCATGTTGTCCCAAGAAATACTTAAGAGCCTGCTCCAGCTCAATATTGCTATGCAGGGAACATGAAAGAACTATTGCTTCATCATGTGATTTTTTCAAAAGAAACATGAAATTTAGAATTTTACAGGTAATACTTCTATTTAAAATTATTTGTCTAGAGGATAACATAGGCAGCAAACTCTGACATCAGCTGTAGCAATGTCTTACTAGACACATCTCCAAAAGCAAGGGAAACGAAAACAAACATGAACTACTGGGACTTCATCAAGATAAAAATCTTCTGCACAGCAAAGGAAACAATCCACAAAACTAAAAAGCAACTTCAGAATGGGAAAAGGTGTCTGCAAATGACATATCTGATAATAAAGGTTTAGTATCCAAAAATCTATAAAGAACTTATCAAACTCAACACCCAAAAAACAAATAATCCAGTTAAGAAATGGGCTGAAGACATGAACAGACATTTTTCCAAAGAAGAAACACAAATGGCCAACAGACACACTGAAAGATGCTCCATGTCTTTCAGGGAAATACAAATCAAAACCACAATGAGATATCACCTCATCCATGCCAAAATGGCTAATAACAACAAAACAGGAAACGACAGATGTGGCAAGGATCCAGAGAAAGGTGAACCCTCTAATACTGCTGGTGGGAATGCAAACTGGTGCAGCCACTCTGGAGAACAGTACGGAAGCTTCTCAAAAAGTTAAAAATAGAACTATCCTATGACCCAGCAAGTACTACTATGTATTTACCCAAAGGATACAAAAATACTAATTCAAAGGGATGCATACACCGTTTATAGTAGCATTATCAACAGTAGCCAAATTATGGGAAAGGCCCAAATGTCCATCAACTGATGAATAGATATAGAAACTGTGGTATATTATGGAATAGTATTCAGCCATCAGAAAGAATAAAACCTTGCCATTTGCAATGATGTGGAAGGAGTTAACAAAATAAGTTAGAGAAAGATAAATACCGTATGATTTCACTCATATGTAGGAATTTAAGAAACAAAACAGATGAACATACAGGCAAGAGAGAGAGAGAGAGGCAAACCATAAAACAGACTCGTAGCTATAGAGAACATTCGGAGGGTTACTGGAGGGGAGGTAGGCGGGGGGATGTTAAATGAGTGACATGTATTAAGGGGGGCAGTTGCCATGATGAGCACTGAATATTGTGTGTAACTGATGAATCATTAAATTCTACTCCTGAGACTAGTATTGTACCATATGTAGCTACCTAGAATTCAAGTAAAAAGTTGAAACAAACAAAATATAAAATAAAATAAATAAGAACAAAAATACTTGCCTATTCAACACTTCAAAAATTTTTTAATCATTTTGTTTGTGGGGATATAGGAGATACAAGCTTTTTCTCAAGAAGAGAACCATACTACTATAGGAATTTGAAGATAGATGGCTCTCAAATTTTAGCATGTACCGGAATCACTTAGAAGGCTTGTTGAGAGACGGACTATTGGGCCCTGTGCCAAGAGTTTGTGATTCAGTAGGTCTGGGTTAGGGTTTAAGAACTTACATTTCCAAGTTCTTCAGTGCTACTGCTTCTCTGACATGTTGGGTCTTCTCATTCAATGAGAAAGAACAAAACAGGGCCCCTGGGTGGCCCAGTCAGTTAAGCAACTGATTCTTGATTTTGGCCCAGGACATGATCTCGGGGTCGTCAGATCGAGCCCCATGTGGGACTCTGCACTTGACATGGAGCTTCCTTAAGATTCTCTCTCTCTTTCTCCCTCTGTGCCCCACCCAACACCCATCACTGGTCCTCTCCCTAAAAAAATAAAAAAGAAAGAAAGAAAGGAAAAGAAAAAAAAAATCATGAGCCTCCATGTATTTGAATAGGCATGAATTTTCATTTCTCTTGTGTATATTTGTAGGTGTGGAATTAATTTTTCAAGAAACTGCCAAACTATTACTCAGAGTGGCTATTTTACTTTTCCTACAAGAAATTAATGAGTGTTCCAGGTTTTACATATCCTTTTCATCACTTCATATTATCTGGCTTTAGGTTATAGTCTTCTTAGTGGGTTGGTAGCAAAATCTCATGATAATTTTAATTTGCATTTCCCTAATGATTAATAATGTTCTATTCCTTATGTGCTTGTTAGCTTTTAAAAAATATTTTTGGTGAAATGTCAATTCAAGTTATTTTTCCATTTTTTATATTGGCTTTTCTAAGATTTTTTTGTTTTTTATTATTTGACAGAAAAAGAGAGAGAGAGCAAGCGAGAGAGCACACACAAGCAGGAGGAGTGGGAGAGAGAGAACTGGGGAGCCTGATGCAGGGCTCTATCCCAGGACCCCAGAATCATGACCTGAGCCGAGCTCTACCTAGGCACCCCTAAAATTGATTTTCTTTTAATTCTTGGTTATGATTTATTTCTATAATTTGGATACAAGTCATGATTTGCAAGTATGTTTCCTACTTTGGCATGTCTTTTCATTTCCTTAATAATGTCTTTTAAAGGGCAAATATTTTAAATGTTATTGGACTCAAATTTATCATTTGTTAAAACATTGGTTGTGTTTTCACTATTGTGTCTAAGCACACTGTGTCTAACCCTAAGTCAAAAAGATTTCACCTGTTTTCTTCTAGAAGTTTATAGTTTTAGTTCTCATTACACTGGATTTTGGTAATCTTTACCTTTTATCATGATTTCTGGGTCTAAGTTTTGCTGGTTTTGTTCATCTTTTCTCAGAACAAATCTGAAAAAAAATTTATTATATTTCTATTTTTACATTTCACTAATTTTTGTTCTAATATTTATTATTTCGTTCTTTCTGCTTGCTTTGAATTTGCTTTTTTTTCCCTGGATTCCTAAGGTGGAAACTTAGATTATTGATTCTCTCCTCATACAGATGTCTAAATCTATAAATTTCTCCCTAAACATTAATTCAAGAGCACCCCATAAATTTTTATATATTGGAGTTTAATTTTCATGTTAAAATATTTAAAATTTCCTTTGTGATTTCTTTCTTTGATCATGGGTGACTAGAAGTGTCTTGTTTAATTTCCACTACTTGGGGTTTTCCCAGGTTCTTCTCTATTGTGGGTTAATATAATTTTGCTGTGGTCAAAGCAACTCCTTATATGATGTCAATATTTTTACACTCATTAAGACTTATTTTGTGGTACAGCAAATGGTTTCTATTGGAAAATATTCCCTGAATGTGAACAGAATGTGTATTCTACGGTCATTTGGTCGAATGTTTTATATAGCTCAATAAAATCAAGTTGGTTAACAGTGTTGTTCAAGATTCCTGTATTTTTTATATTTTCAGTCTGATTTTTTTACACATTCCTAAGAGTAAAATACTGAAAACTTCAGGAAATGTTGTATTTTTTTCATTTCTTTTTTTAATCCTTTAGTTCTTGCACCACAAATTTTAAGGACTATATATTCAGAAATGCATACATGTTATAACATACTCCATAGACTCAAATACATTTCTAACTACTATATTTTCCTGATGCACTGATATTTTTTATTTTAAACATTTCCTTTTGGAATATATCTCATCCTTAAGTATGGTAGTTCTCTTTTGGTTACTGTGTGCATGGTATTTCTTTTACCATTCGCCTGTTTATGTATTTGAACTTAATGAGTTTCTTATATACAACATAGAGTTGGATTTTTTTTAGTTGATTTTTTAAAATTCAGTCTGCCAAATCTCTTTTTGTGTTGGGTATTTAGTCCACTCCCATTTAATATAAATACTGATACAGTTGGATTCATGTCTGCATTTTGTTATTGTTTCCTATTGTCTCATGACTTTTTGATCTTCTGTTTCTCCTCTACTGTTTTCTTTTGTGATATTCTTCAGTGTATCCATCTAATCTCTCTGCTGATTTTTAAAATTAGGGCTCTTAGTGATTTTGCTAGTGTTAACACTATATATCCAAACTTATCAAAAACTAATTCTGGTATTACTTTCCTACCCTGAGAGACTTCTGTAGTATCTCTCGTATGGCAAAGAATCCTGTATGAAATCTACCAGCTTTGTTTATCTGAAAAGAACTTTATTCACCTTCATTATTAAAATATAACATTGCTGAATATACTACTCTTGTTTTACAGAATTTTTTTCTTGCAGCTCTTTGAATATGTTATTTCACTACCTTTGGGCCTTTACTGTCTGATGATATGTTAGCTACTTCCTGAACAGTCATTCCTTGCTATGTGAACAGTTGTTTCTCTCAATACTACTTTCAAGATTTTCACTGTTTTTCAGCGGGTTGACTACGGTGTGTCTCTATATGAATCACTTAGTATTTATCTTATTTGCAGTTTGTTGATTTCTGGAATCTGTAGGTTTACAGGTTTTTGTCAAGTTTGGGGACTTTCCAACCATTATGTCTCATACTTTTCTACCTTTTTACTCTCTCTTTTCCTTCTGGGGCTCTCATTACTTGTAGATTGGGGCTCATGATATCATCCCACAAGTTTTGTACTCTTAATTAATCTTCAAGTCTTTTTTCTGTGTATTCTTCTGATTAAAACATTTCTACTTCTCTGTGTTCATTGTCACTGGTTCTTCTTCCTTTGTGTTTCAAAGAACTGCTATTGAGCCACTCCAGTGCTCTTTTTTTTTTAATTTTCAGCTATTATACTTACAACTTCCACAATTTCCATTTAATATTTTTTGAGATCATCTATTCACCGAGTCACTGTTTTTATATGTGCTGTTATTTCTTTACACAAGATTTATTTTTTAACATATTTACAATAGCTGCTTTGAAAATTTTTCTACTACTTTCAAAATCTGGAAAAGAAATAGTTTGTACTGACTGCTTTTTTTTTCTGAGTATGAGTCAGACTTCCTTAATTCTTTGCATATCTCATCATTTTTGAATACTGGAGTTTTTAGATATTACAGCAATTCTAGATTATGGCTCTCCCTGCTTAAGACTGCTGTTTTGCTAGGTTTCTTGTTACGTTACCTTGCCTGGACCACATCTGTTAAGTCTATCTCTCCAGCAATGCGGGATCTTTTACAACGTGTATCTCTGCTCAGTTCTTTGTTTGTTTTTATTTTTAAGCCTGAAATCCTAGAGGACAACTGTGTGACCACATAGCTTAATGTTCCACCAAAGATTGGACAAAGTTTGTGCTCAACCATCTTAGCCATTAAGGGTTTTATTTTCTGCTGACAGATCTATTTAAACTTAAACATTAAAACTTTAAACTGTGTTTCCAAGTTTGTACAGGCTTTTACTTTCTATATGGGTCCGTGATATTGCTGCCACACAGACTTAGGCTTTATAATCTAGGAAGGTGTGAGTGGCTTGGGTCTGCTCCACTCGTCGTTGGGCATGTATACAAACACTTGTCAACTTGGAATTTACAGAAAGTTTATCAAGCCGTCTGTGTCTGTTCGACCTCCTATATTTCTCTATAAAATTCTTGATTCTAAAATAGTTTTTTAGGAGATACATTAACAGTTTAAATTTAAACTTGAAAAGAACTCTGATGATACAGGAAAAGAGCCTTCCCATTGAACTGGTTAGAGTCCTTTTCTCTGAGTTTAGGAAACTGCTTTCACTCCTCAGTGAACTGAAGCCAGGGGAGGTTAAAAAAAACAAACAAACCCCACCCTTCATGCAGATTCAAGCCAAGCTACTGAACTATCCCTTGCATTTTGTTATCCTCTAAATCCACCTATACCTTCTGAAATAGTTTATTCACTAAACTCTGTTTTAAAGGATCCCAACATGAATGTGGGATTCTATTGAGATTATGAAAATTTAAGGGACTAGTTAATTTTGTTAAATATGATAAAATCATGTTAAGCTATAGAATAAGTAAAATGTCTATTAAGTTAGACACACATACTAAAATATTTATAGGTAATGAATATTGGCAAGATGCTGGTAATTATTGAAGCTGCATGGTAAATACATCACCCTCATTATATCTGTTTCTCCATTTTGTGGTACAGTTGAAGGTTTTCATAGCAAAAAGTTAATTTTATTTACCACTAATCCTTTGAATCCTCTGGTTAAATTATAAATTAGTTATAATTATTATCTCTGGTTTAGTGGCCCTTCCATGAATACAAACTGAACAAGCATTCATAAGACAAATGAGTCTAGGTAACATTCTCACTCAGTTAAAAATTTGTTTGTACATGATCCCAAACTTCACCTTCAACTGGTTCCAGGACAGCTTGAAGATGTACATGTGTCCCAGATGATAAAGAAGACATTTTAAGTGGTTCAAGTTAGACTGTTCTGAAAATGAGAAAGACTGTTCTGGAAATTATACTCTTTTGCTCCATTTATACCATGTATTGAAAAGAGTGTTATCAAGTTGTCTTCATTAAGCAGCAGAGGAAAAATCATTCTGTCCAACAGGGAGTTCTCGCTCATTTGGCTAATGATTAGGTACACGTCCTTGGTAGGTCACTTAAGTGACTTACTCTGATGACCTTTAAATTAGAGTCATAACATTGCTGATTGTGGGCAAGACATGATCCAATCACTCTAATTGATTGAGACATCGACAGTTCAAAAGAAATCTGGAGTAAAACAGTTTCATGTGTAAACTAGGAAAACATTTTCTTTTGTTAAATTAATTATTAACTATCTATATCACCTTATTCTAGAACTTATTAACTATGTATTATCTATTTTAGTAACATCATAACAATTAACAATTAGATCCAATGTTGAATTATGAAGTAAAAGGACAATATTTGAAAAAAGGAAACAGCATTAAGGGAAAATTTTGGAATTTTTAAGTCATCGAAAATAATGATTTAGTATAGCTTTTTACATATGCTGGAAAGTATGTGTACATTCCTAAACAACTAGATGAACTAGTTTTAGTTTCATATTTTATTTATTTTTCAAACTCAATTGCAAGGAAATTTTTTTTCTTCATTGGTGTATATTTTAATTAATTGTAAGGAAAAACAAACATTCTGCTAAAATTTCCTATGATTAATTATAGAGTATCAATGTCAATGTATGTTCATTCCTTTAAAGCAAGGTTTTCCAACTTCAACTCTATGGAAATTGAGCTGGGTAATTCTTTGCTGTGGAGGGCTATATTGTATACTATAGGATATTTGGCATTATCATCGGTCTTTACTTAATAGAAGACACTAAGATCCCCTTTACCAAGCTGTGACAACTAAAAGTTTCTCGAGATACTGCCAGATATCCCCAAGGATGCAAAATCACCATCCTACCTCAATTACAAACTGATGCTTTCAAGTGAGTTTTGCTTTACATCTGCCTAAATTCCAATTATTCCCCAAGGACTATAACACAAATCATGGGAAGAGTCAAACAAGAAAAAGAAATGATGATACTGAGAAAGGGAGTCTGATAAGAGACAGCTTTTCAATTAGAAACATTTTTTAAAGTAAATAATTTTAAGTAGCATGTGCTGAACATGAAAATCTGTAACAGAAGACCACAAGGAGATGCTGTTTAAAAACTCAAGTTGCTTGTTAAGCCTGGGGAAGTGGTAGGACGGCAAACAAAGCAGTTTTCGTCAAATTGCTTGGATCTTTCTTCGTCTAGAGAAGTTCACCATAGAAAAACAAAAATTTTAGACCATCTTATGTGCATACCAAAATTGGTCAGATGCAAACACACACACACAGAGTTTGATACAAATAAACAACACTTTCATTTACCAGTTCCCCTATTTCTCTCTCTCCTTTAAAAAAAAAATCAAATGATAATGTTAAATAGGTTGCTTAAAGAGCTAATTAACATACTCTTGTATTTACAAAGCCTACTAGTAATAATTTTTTTTTTTTTTTTTAGTTTTCAAGGATCTTTATCTTATTCTAAATATCCTCAGCATTTATGTTCAAAGGTGGGTCTAAAACTACACTGAATTTGCTTGCATATCTTAGCACTGATCTCTGGTTGATTTATTTACTCTCTACAACCATATGTACATAGGAAGCTCATTTTAGCATTGCCCACTGTATTCAGAATGGCACTGGTACAAAATAAAACCTGAATCAATATTTGAAGACTTAAAAATTGAGAGGTTTTTTTTTTCTGTTTTGTGGTCATCTTAGTTTTAGCATCTCCATCAGACAAGCCAAATTAAAAAACAGTAAAATTAAACATCCAAACTGCTGGCAAACCAGTAACTTCACAAATTTTGACACTAGAGAAGGTACTAAGAAAATTAAGGTTAGAATGTATTTCAATGCAGTTTTCCTGGGCTTAACTCTGACTAAATCACCTTTGAAAGTTTCAGAGAAAGTGCAGGACAATATTACCATAAAGTGTTATAAGTCTGGTTGGCTTTAAGATGTATTTTTCCCTGTTAACACAAATAATTCTAATGTCATTGAGTAAAATCTGATTGCAATGAAGATAAACTGTAGAAAATGAAACATTAAAGAATTAAATAAATTACATAGTTCGGTAGGAAAATACAATCACGTAAAACTATTTCTAAAGCAAAAAAATTTCATTAAACTCGCAGAGTGGAAGATTATCAATTCTTGTCATGCAACAACTCAATAAAAAGAAAATGGGCGAACTATGATCTTCTGTTGAGGTGCCAGGTGCTGGCCCTTAAAACTTCTTTCTAAAAAAAAAAAACAAAAAACAACTTCTTTCTAGATGGAAGCGAGATAGAAATTTCTACTGTGAACCTTATACTATATAATTTTAAATGGTCTATTAGTAACCCCCTCCAAAAAGCATCTTGGTAAAGTGAAAAGAAATACTTTAGAGAAAATGACTTACTGAAAGGACAAGTTAATATTTTTTTTTAAATGTCGACAGTATAAACTCTGGATTTTTTTCTTTCTGTACATCTTTTGTATTTATTAACCATATAAAAAAAACTTAAAATGCAGTCACCAATACTCTTCTTTAAAAGGCTGTTCCACTGCCCTGCCACATACACTCACCTTTACAAAAGGCCCGCTTTCTCAGACAATTTCCCCAATACAGCCTGCAGTGACCTTTCTATGACTGAGTCATAAATCCCTAAACATAGGGGATGAAATCACTGACAGTGCCTTACATATGGTGGTGTGAATGCACTACAATAATTGCTTGGTAATTACATGGTAATTATTGACCATTTAAGTACATTTAAGAACAGGGTGAGTACTATGTAATCAAAGACTAATTATCTGATTATTTCTGTCTTTTAAACTGCAGGCTTACAAGATATAAAAATTGCAAGTAACATGGTGATTAGTCATTGAACTACGTGGTAACTTGAAGTGTAATTATGAAGTAATCCATAGAAGTTGTATTTGTATTGTGGTTCTTCTGAACAGTAATTGTAGTGTAGTTATATTGTAATACACATTCTATGAAGCAATAACAGAAAAAAATCACCAATACATTACACTAATAAAGCATAAACATAAATACTAAAAATATTACACAATTCATTAAAGAAACATGTGAATGGGAATTTTTATTTTGTAACAGGTAATTGGTGTTTAGTTTCTACTGAAATATGGACTGTTACAGTATGCCTATAAAATACAGAAGTGCTCCTACAGCTTTTAATAGTGTTATGTAATTTCTCTAGATAGTCCATTAAAAATGTGATAAGGCAAATAAATGAAACAAGGATAGAGAAATGGAATTAATACTGTAAGGTCAAAAGAGACGGAGTTCAGAAATTGGTATGCTCCACTGGGGTTTAATGGGTAAATCCAGACCAGCTGTGTAACTTAACTTCATTCCTAACTGATGGGAACCAGTTCAGCGTCATTTACTAACCTTTACTCTCTTCTTCCTGAAATCACTAAGTGACATGAGAAGTGTTTGGATAACTATTTACAATGATGCTAAAGTACTCTAAAGATATTAAAGTTATTATCAAAGTTTCTACCTTAAGTTTGAAAGTTAATAAATAAAGGATCCTTCCCTGAAATTTTACCTGATACAGGTTGAATGTAGGTACTTCCCCAACAAATACAAAACTACAGAGTGGTAAAGATGGGCACCATAACAAGGTGGGTGGGGAGGGAAACACTTTGGCTTACACATATGTTTGTTATAAAAGGTGATGATCAACTATTTTGATGTACAATGTGCTAAAAATTAATAATCTGTAAAGTTTATTCAAGTGAGTAATTATTTCTTTGGTAATATCATTGAAAGCACCAATAATATAAGCCCTGAAATGAAGATCTTATTGATTCTACCACAAAGTATTTATGATAAGTAATAATTACAAACGTACTTTGTATGTAATCATGGCACTGAGCTCTGGAATGTGTTATTATCATCACTTTCCATGAAAAATGTCTTTGAACAATAGATAAAAATTCCTTACCTAAGGAATAAGGGTGATTTACCAACATCCAAAGAAATGATAATATTCTCAAGAGATAGGTTGATAACTTTTAAAATCTTTCCAGTATTTTTAAACATAACCTTAATGTAGTTATTTTTAGTGTTTATCTATTTTCACCCACAGTGCTATACAACACAACATACCTTCAAGGATTTTTGGATGTTTTATTTTAGATTAAGCCTTAATTTATATCATTTTGCTTGCTATATTCCTTCTCCATGGAATTCTACACTACAATAAATTGCAATCTAAAGTACTTTCAAATGCTGTCTTGTACAATTAGCTAGATACAAATGCACAGTCAAGTGGAATGCTATTAGTAGTCACTTATGAACTTGTTAATCTTTTGACCTGAGAAGCTACTCATGAAGTGAAATCTAAAATGGACTAGAGTAGATTTATATGATCACCATCGATTAATTCATGTATCATTACTGAAGTATTTTCTTTGATTGAGATCTCATTAAAGGTCTTTGTCTTATATCAAAATGTCAATAATCTTTCTAAGACAGGAATGCCATTTTATTAAGACTATATTTTCTAATGTAGAAACTAAAAATTATTTATAATTGCCTTCCCCAAAGTGAATCTTTATACTTTTAATTTTTAAAATAAGTTGCTATACACTGTCTTGTGAAGTATAAAAATTGGGAAGTAATGAATAAAGATCATGTATTGAGTAATGCCTTTGGTCAGCCTAAGGAAAGAAGTTAGTAAGTAATTAACATGACTTGTCATTTTGTATAAACAATAACTCATGTCAAACTGGGACCTCCCTTGATCACTTCTTAATTGATACTGCCTACAATTTAAAATTCCTGCCTCTTTTATAGATGGATGAGAGCTGAAAAGCAGATGGCATATATAAAACGTGAAAAGAAAGTTTACCATATAATGTTGAGTGTCCCATGAAAACACAGATGAAATCAACCTACCTATTACATTAAGTTCCTCAGGAGAAATATGCCATCATAAAAGATAATAGCAAGGTGGTTCAAACTGCTGTCTTAACAATCTCTCCATGAATCATTTATATAATTTACAATTAAACCGAGCCTCTCCTTTGTCTTCCTTTTTCCCTACTAATTCATTGCTCTGTATACAATGATATTACTTACACAATAAAGAAGCTAACCAAAACTGTCATAAATGAATATAAACTAAGTTTCATTTTACCTAGGTTGTTTCCTCTATAAAAGAACTTAAGAAAATATACAGTATAGCTAAATAATCTAAATCCAAAGCAAAACATATAAAAACTTATTACATAATAAGGAGTAAAATGAAAGTAATTTTAGTCTATTTAATAACATTACCAGTGCTATCACATGTTTTACAAGGATTTCTACATCTCTACACTGATAAGCATAGAAAGCATATATCCCAGATATGCTTGACTCTGTCCCTTGAAAGACTGCTACACCAAAGGGAATATCCACTGTGACCACTTAAATTCAGTATTTCACTGGAGATTATAACTAGAGCAATGAAGAAAAAAGAAAATTGAAACATGCAAATTGGGAAGGAGGAAAGTAAACTATTTTATTTACAGACAGCTTGATCCTACATGCAGAAAATCCCAACCCAACAAACCCAATAAAAACATTATTAGGAAAAAAAAACATTATTAGAACTAATAATAAATAATGGTTACAGGACAGCAATGGTCACAGAACACAAAACTCTATCTAGAAAAATGAACTGTTTTTCTCTATACTAGCACTGAAAAACCTTAAAGATCAAGAAAATAATTTCATTTATAATAATTCCTAAGATTAAAATATTTAGGAATATATTTTTAAAAAGCAGAAGGCTTGTACAATGAAAACCACTAAACACTGCTAAGAAATGAAAAAGGCCTAAGTAAAGTGAGAGATATTTTATTGGAAAAATGAATATTGTCAAGAGTAGATTTCTGTAGAAATGACCTATAGATCTAATGAAATTCTTTTTTTTTTTTTTAAAGATTTTATTTATTTATTTGACAGACAGAGATCACAAGTAGACAGAGAGGCAGGCAGAGCTATATAGAGGAGGAAGCAGGCTCCCCTCTGAGCAGAGAGCCCGATGCGGGGCTCGATCCCAGGACCCTGGGACCATGACCCGAGCCGAAGGCAGAGGCTTTAGCCCACTGAGCCACCCGGGCGCCCCGATCTAATGAAATTCTTAATGCCAATAGGATATTTTAGAGAAACTAATGAAACAAACTTTAGTATATGAGAAAATAAAGGACCCAGAATAGTCAAAACAATGTTGAAAATGAAGAACAAAATTGGAGGACTGACACCATCTGATTTTGAAACTTCTTATAAAGCTATAGCAATCAGGAGTGTGGTATTAGCATAAGGATATGCATGCAGACCAAAAGAACATATTTATAGTCAAATGATTTTTGACAAAGATATCAAATTAATTCAATGAAGAAAAGGACAGAATTTTTAGTCATTGGCAGTGAGGTAAATGGTTATCAACAGGCAAAAAAAAAATCCTTTGAACCATACATAAAAATTATTTCAAATGGATCATACATCTACACATATATATTCATTTAATGCGCAGAACTTCTAGAAGAAAATACAAGAGAAAATCTTTATGAATTTGGGTTGGCAAGAGAGTTTTTAGATATGACACAAAGGATAATCCACAGTGGATTTTATTAAAATCAAAGAAACTCCACGTCAAAAGACACTTAAAAAATGGAAAAGCCAAGTCATACTCTAGGAAAGCATTTGTAAATATGATAATGGGATTTTATCTAGACTATATAAAGAATTCTTATAACCCATAATTTTTTAAATGAGCCAAACATGTAAATACATATTTTATCAAAGAAGATATTTCAATGGCTAATACACATGAGAATAAATGATCACCATCAATAGTCAATAAGGAAATAAATTTAAAATCATTATTAGATCCTCCTACATATCCACTACAATGGCTATGATAAAAAGCAAAGATTATATTAAGAGTTGGTGATGATACAGAGAAATGAGAATGTTCACATTAATTCTGGTGGAAATGTAAAATAGTACAGCCCCTTTAGAAAAAAAGATTTGTAGTTTCTTAAGTTGTTAAACAGTTACTTGTCAAACAACTTAGCAATTCCATTCTTGGAACCTATCCAAGAGAAATGAAGATATTTGTCAACAGAAAGAAATGAATATCAATGTGGAGAAAGGGAACCCTCTTACACTGTTGGTAGGAATGCAAGTTGGTGCAGCCACTTTGGAAAACAGTGCAGAGATTCCGTAAGAAATTAAAAATAGAGCTACCCTATGACCCTGCAATTGCACTAGTGGGTATTTACCCCAAAGATACAGATGTAGTGAAAAGAAGGGCCATCTGTCCCCCAATGTTCATAGCAGCAATGGCCAGAGTCACCAAACTGTGGAAAGAACCAAGATGCCCTTCAACGGACAAATGGATAAGGAAGATGTGGTCCACATATACTATGGAGTATTATGCCTCCATCAGAAAGGATGAATACCCAACTTTTTTATCAACATGGATGGGACTGGAGAGATTATGCTGAGTGAAATAAGTCAAGCAGAGAGAGTCAATTATCATATGATTTCGCTTATTTGTGGAGCATAAGGAATAACACGGAGGACATGGGGAGATGGAGAGGAGAAGGGAGTTGGGGGAAATCGGAGGGGGAGACGAACCATGAGAGACTGTGGACCCTGAGGAACTAACTGAGGGTTTTGGAGGGGAGGGGAGTGGGAGGTTGGGTGAGCCTGGTGGTGGGTACTATGGAGGGCACGTATTGCATGGAGCACTGGGTATGGTGTATAAACAATGAATTCTGGAACACTGAAAAGAAATTTTAAAAAAATTAAAATTAAAAATTAAAATAAAAAAAAGAAATGTGTATAAATACTGCATTGTTTATAACAGCCCAAACTGGGAATAATCCAAATACACATTAATTAATGAAAGGACATACAATGTTTGCTATAAACATATAGTGAAATACCATCAAATAACTTTTTCAAAAAATTACCGATGCATGCTACAGTATTAATGAACTTAAACCATGCTAAGTGAAAGATAGCAGATGCAAAAAACAGCATAGCACAGGATCTGTTTATATGAAATGTCTAGTAAAGACAAATTTAAAGAAACAAAATATATCTGTGCTTGCGGCTAAAGATGAGTTGTTATTAACTGCAAATGAACATTAAAAAAATCAACTGAGTTATATACTTAAAATGAATGAATTTTAGACTGTAAATTATACCTCAACTGCCATCAAAAAAAAATCAAAGGAATATAAACTGTACAGAACAAAAATTTGCCAAATACCCTATAAAAAACAGTAAATGACAAAGGAACAAAATTTCATGATACCTAGAGAAAACTAAGACAACATGGCCGATGTAAAAACAACCGTAACAATAACAATGGAAATATTAAAGTGCTATTCCCTGCGTCAAATAGCCTAAATCCAAAACAATCTACCTATAACCTGTCTACAAGAAACATGCTTTAAATTCAGAGACATAGAGGCATCTGGGTGACACAGTTGGTTAAGTATCTGCTTTTAGCTGAGGTCAAGATCCCAAGTTCCTGGGATCAAGCTGGCACCCCACCCCTACCCCCAATCACTTCCTGTTCAGAGGAGAGCCTCTTCTCCCTCTCCTTCCTCTGTCCTTCACCCCCACTCATGCTCTCTCTCAAATAATTAAATACAATATTATAACTCTCAAATAATTAAATACAATATTATAACTAACTAACTAAATTCAGAGACATAAATTGGCTGAAAGCAAATGGATAGAAAACAGCTACACCAGGGCCCAGCAACCATAAGAGAACTGGAGGAGAGAGAGTAATATACGAGAAAATGAACTTTAAAACATGAAATACTGTTAGAGACAGAATGAGGTTTCATATTGATAAATGGCCAAGCATAAAGAAGATGTAATAATTATATATAAATATATATATAACATCAAAATTGATCCAAGATAGAAGTAAAAGTGACAAAAGTGAAAAAAAAATTAAGACAATTTAACAATTACATTTGGAGATTTAAATACCCCACTCTTAAAACTTGATAAAACAATGAGAAAACCAGTAAAGACATCAACAACTAAAAGACACTACCAACTAGGCAGATTCTTTGTGAAAACCCCAACACAGAAGCTACACAGTCTTTCAAAATGCAATGGAGTATTATCCAGGATAAACCTGACATTAGATCATTAAAAAGTATCAGTAATTAAAATTTAATCATCAAAAGGACGTACTTCAAACCACAACAAAACGAAGCAATAAATCAACCAGAGGAAAAAAAATTGAGAACTCCCCAAATATTTGTTGAATCCTGAACTTCTAAAGACCCACTGATCATAAAGAAAATCATGATGAAAACTAGAAAATTTCTGAACTAAATGCATATCAAAACATAAAGAAAAATGTACGGATTGCAGTAAAAGCACTGTGTAGAGGGAAATTGGTATCTTTAAAATGCTATCATTTCAGTAGATACAGAAAAGTCATTTGATACGATCTAATAAAACTTACCATGATGAAACAAACATGCAAATTGGTTGTTGCAAATTGTGGATGCAAATCAACAATCTAGCATTAAAAGTGAATTTCCTCAGCTTTACAAAATATACTCCTAAGAAGCTAACCTCACATTTAATGGTGAAAGACTGAATGCCTTTTCCTAAAATTGTTAAAGGAAAGTACACTGGCACTTCTAGCCAGTGCAAAAGGTAAGGGAAGAAGAGACAAAAAAGAGAATGGTGGCTGATGTTGGAGGTGGGGGCAGGGACTAAATGCAAAGTAACATGGGGGAACTTTTGGGGATGGTAAACTGGTTCTAAAACTATTTTATGGAGACAGATGCACAACTGTTTAAGTTTACAAAAAAAATCACTGAATCACATCCTTATATTGAATTCATTGGTATGTAAATTATATTTCTGAACTTTGTTTTAAAAAATGGGGCACCTAGGTGGCTCAGTCGGTTAAGGAGCTGACTGGCTTGGTTTCAGCTCAGGTCATGACCTCAGGTTTGTAGGGTCAAGCCCCATGTAGGACTTGGCACAGAGTCTGCTTGTCTCTTTCCCTCCCTCTCATCCCTTACCCTGCTCATTTGCGTGTTTTCTCTTTCTCTCTTGTATAAAGTCTAAAAAAATATTTCTGAGATAACAAAACTTGAGCAAGTTACTTACTGTCTGCAAGAATTTTTTAAATTTTCATTTTTAAGTGGACAGCTACATGCAAGAAAAATGAAACTGGACTACTTTCTAACACCATACAAAAAACTGAATTCAAAATTAAAGACCTAGGTTTGAGACCTGAAACCACAAAAAATCCCAGAAGAAAACACAGGCAGTAATTTCTTTGACATTGATCTTAGCAAAACTTTTCTAGACAGGTCTTCTAAGGCAAGGGCAACAAATCAAAAATAAAACTACTGGGACTACATCAAAATAAAAAGCTTCTATAGAGCAAAGGAACCAATAAAACAAAAAGGCAACCACTGAATGGGAGGAGAAGATACCTGCAAATGATATATCCAGTAAGGGTTAATATCCAAAAAACATAAAGGACTATACAACTTAACACCAAAAAAAACAAAAACAACAACAACAGCAAAAAAACCCACACAATTAAAAAATGGGCAGAAGACCTGAATAGACATTTTTACAAATAAGATATACAGAATGGCTAACATGAAAAGATGTTCAAAGCACTAGCCATCAGGCAAATCCAAATCCAAATCAAAACCTCAATCAGATATTACACCTGTCAGAATTACCAGAAATAACAAGTGTTGGTGAGAATGTGGAAAAAAAGGAACCGTATACACCACTGGCAGGAATGTAAGTTGGTGCAGCCACTATGGAAAACAGTTTGAGGTTTCCTCAAAAAATTAAAAATAGAAATACCATGTGATCCACTAATTCCACTACTGAGTATTTTGCCTAAAGAAAACAGAAACACTAATTTGAAAAGATACATGCTCCCCTATGTTTATCGCACCATTATTTATAATAGCCAAGCTATGAAAGCGACCCA
The DNA here is from genome assembly GCA_004024625.1 of Mellivora capensis. NCBI lineage: Eukaryota > Metazoa > Chordata > Mammalia > Carnivora > Mustelidae > Mellivora > Mellivora capensis. The sequence continues at coordinate 100,422 of PISX010002822.1, read as the reverse complement.
AGTGTCCAATGGATAAACACACACAATGGAAAGTTATACAGTCATAAAAAGGCAATGAGATCTTGTCATTTGTGACAACATGGATTGGCCTAGAGGGTTTCATGTTAAATGAAATAAAGTCAGACTGAGAAAGACAAATACAATATGACTTCACTCATCTGTGAACTCTTAAACACAAATGAAAAAACAAACAAAAAGCAGAATCAGGCTTATAAATACAGAGAACAAACTCCTAGTTGCCAAGGAAAAGGGTAACGAGGAGTAGAAGATACAAGCTTCCAGTTACGGAAGCACATGGTACATATGATACGTACATAAAAGGTACAGCATATGGAATATGGTCAGTGACAAATGGCAGTTTTACTGATTCTGATATTATCTAAGAATCAATTGTATCATCTGAAAAAGGAATTTTCCCATCCATCATTTTTTGGGTTATAATACTGGGTATTAACCCTATAGTTGTTTTGATACTCTAGGTGACCATGTGACATACTTACTACAGAAATATGACTTTAATGATGCTTTTCAAGTGCTGGTCTCTTCCTTGCCTTTGGCAAAAATAACAGTAATCAGTTTTGTAAACTCTCTATTATGATTGTTCTGAAATAACTCAACTGGTTTACCAGAGAGGTTATTGTGCTTTGTTTGAAAATTAAGCAAAAGTTCATGACCCTAATTGGCAGAGATCTCTAACCTGAAAAGCTCTATGGGAAGACTAAAATTTTTTTTCAATCCAATAAAATCTAATTTTAAAAGACTTTTATCTTCATATTTCCCACCATATCACTTTCCGTTGTGACTACTTCTGTGGTCTTCACATGCTAATTTTTTTCTCTGCAAATATACTGTTTTACCTGCCACACTCGTCATATAGATTGGATCATAATTTAAGTTCCAGCTTCATGAATGATTTTATCACTACATTTATTCCAATGGTTTATTTCAGTGCTTTGGTTCACTTTCAATGAATTGTGGATAAAACTCACAATAATAGTAGTGACAGCAAAAGCCTATTTAAAACACACAAGCAATAAATGCAAATAATATGAAAATATCAGGTGAAAGGAAACTTAGCCTGCTGTCTGAACACGGTCTGAAACAAACCAATCAATATTGTCTTTTTAGCATGGGTATAACCTTTCAAATGCAGTGATGATTAACAGTATCACAGAGTATGTATAAATACAGTAATTAACATTACTCTTCAAATTTGTACAATATATGTGATCAAAAACACTTCATTATGGTTTCAACTGAAGCCATCAGATAGCTTATTGACATCTGACAGAATATAAAGATCCACTAAAAGTCCATGACTTATACTTTAAGAAATACTGCATTAAAAATGTTGTCCTTCATCCCCCCCACCCCAGGTACAATCATGTGATAAGTGATGGCCTGTCAAACTATCTGTGATGGTCCTTCATTCACTGCAGTTGCCTAGTGAGTAACAGCTGTAGGAGTGTCATGATGACTAGGATTCTAGGCTAATAAAAATTAAAATGAAAATCATTCATAGACATAGGTCACTTACAATGCCAGGTCATAAGTGAGCCACACCGAAGTGCTTCAATGCTTGATAAAAACGTCTGGCAATGCCATAGGCCCCAAATGGAAAAGTAGAATCATGGGCAATATATCCTGCTATTTATTAAACAGGACAAATGATACAGGAATGAACTAAGCCCACTGAGAATATATAATAAAAGATAAAATATTACTGAGATTTCCCGATAGATACATGCATAAAAAACATTTTTAAAGTAATTATTTGTGTTTTAGAGGTCTTATTAAGAAACAATAGACTAACAAGTATTTGTAGAAAGCTACATAGAAGTAACCTTCTATAAATATATTATTTTTATTTCCCAAAGCACATAACTGACATTCTCTTACTCAGTCTCAGACTACTTTCTTTTACATTCTATAGGATTTTTCTAGCAATCACTTCTACATCTACTCTCAAATTTTTCCCACACCCTCTTTTTTTTTTTTTAAGATTTTATTAACCCACTGAGCCACCCAGGCACCCCCTACCACACCCTCTTTTCTGTGTTACAAATCTGAAAGAGTTTCAAACTGAACATTAGTACATCAGAGAATGTTTCTGAAGTCATAACATTTTTTAAGATTTTATTTATTTATTTGACAGAGTAAGAGAGGACAAGCAGGGGGAAGAGTAGAGGGAGAGTGAGGCGCAGGCTCCCCGCCTAGCAGAGAGCCCGATGCGGGGCTCGTTCCCAGGACCCTGGGATCATGACCTGAGCTGAAGGCAAAGGCTTTAACCCACTGAGCCACCCAGGCGCCCCTAGCATGTGTATTTTTAAAAAATCATTTCATTTTGATAAAAATGAAAATATTAACTAAAATTTCATTTTAACATATAGTTTTCAGGATATAATTTTTACTTCTCTATAATCAGTCATTAATCCTGAAATTTCAAATGATCTTAAGATAATTAAACATTTTTTTAAGTTACAGTTGTAAGACATTATCAGATATGTGAAAATCACACATATTTAGGACATTTCAACAGTACATCAAACGAAAGCCTTTGAGATGGTGCAGGCTGTAACAATGAAAGAAAAAATTTCTCATATTTAATACCTTATGACTGAACGAGGTGCAGTCGCTGAGAATAAGAACTGACTAAACTCACTGAATAAAAATTACAGAATACTTTTTTTATGATTATGTATTTGTAAATCATTAGTTGGTGGGAATACAAATCAATGCAGTCACTAAGGAAAACAATATGGAGGTTCCTGAAGAAGTTACAAGTAGAACTATCATGTGATCTAGTAATTCCACTTGGGGTGTATATCCAAAGGAAATGAAAACAGGATCTGGAAGAGTTATCTGTACTCTCATATTCACTGCAGCATCATTCACATGGCCAGAACATGAAAGTAACATGAATGCCCATCTATGGATGAATAAGTAAAAATGTGAAATGTGGTGTGTATATATACATATATATATGTATATCCAAACACACGTACGCACACACACATGTACGCACACACAATGGAGTATTATTCAACCGTCAGAAAAACAAACACCCTGTTGTTCGTGACAACTTGGCTGGACCTTGAGGGCATTGTGCTAAGTGAAAGAAGTCCAAGAAAAACGAATACTGTATGATGTAATTTATATTTGTTATCTAAAAAGCTGTGTGGATGAAATGGAAGTGGCTATTTGTCATCTAAGATTACATACTCTCAGCAGTAACATGAATAAGTTCTGAGCATATAATATATAACATAGTGATTACAGTTAATAATATTGCATTGTATACATACAGATCACAAAGGGTATAGATTTTAAATGTCCTCACCACAAAAAAATGGTAATTATGTGAAGCAGTGCAGGTGTTAGCTAACACTATAATGATAATCATTTTTATAATATATAAACATATCAAATTAACATGCTATACATCTTAAATGTATACAGTGTTATAAGTCAATTATTCCTCAATAAAGCTAGGGTAAAAACCTATGATTTTGTACGTGCAAATGTTCAGAGGAAGAACAGTGGTTTAAATCAGACTTGAAGGTATTTATCAAGAGACATATACACATAGAACAAAGTAAATAAACCCAAACTTCAGAAATATTCAAATAATGAAAAATTTTCAGTATAGGAATTTAAAAGTAATTAACACATATTTGAAGATTCACTAATTTTTGTGCTTAAGAAATGTCAATAACATCTTTTATTCTCATGGTTCTCTAACACTGCTAATATGCAAGTCAAATTTCTGTCTCTAATGAAAAACAATTCAGATTATTTTTCAAAGAAAGAATATCTAAATTAAATCAGGCACATTTATAATCTGGCTAATCAAAAATCCTGGCACATGAATAATAGTAATGAAGAAAGTTTCACATGATGTTTTTTGACAGGAAAATTATTTTAGGACAAGGTATTAAATTCCTTAGTGGTGTTGTTTTTTCTTCTAGAAATCTATTTTTGCTTTTCAATCCCAGCATGCTGTGTTTTTTCTCCCGTTAAGTCAGTTCTTTCTCTGCTTTCTAGGCTTGTTCCCAAATGTCAATTTTCACTCTCATTCACTCCCACTTACATTTCTACTATCAGATGCTTCTTCATGTCGATGCCAAAATATGTATTTTTTTTAAATTCAGCTTTTGAAAATCTCCTATTTCCTTTATACCTGCTACTATTTTATCCTATCACCATCCCTTCCAACTTCCCTCTATTGCAAAATGTTTTCTCTCTCATCAGATTTTTCTAAAATTGCATTTGCTCTTTCTCCTTCTCTCTGTGCATCCACGCTAGGATAGTGATTACAGCTGTTTGTCCAAATTTCATTTCATATTTCAGTTCTCCTCTCTCTGGGCACTTTCAGATTAGGAGTGGCTTTGTGACTTGCTTTAGGGGGGAAAAAAAAGTGAACCGAAGTCATGCATGTCATTGTCAGTCAAATGCCTTGAAGAGCCAGAGTGTGATTCACTATGTAGCTTTTCTGCTGCCAAGACAACCATCAACTTTCCAAGTTGTGGAGACAACATCCAATTGTGGATCCATGAATGAGGATGATATGGATCAGAGAATCTTGGCAACACATCCTCGACACATAGCATGAATGAACAATAAACTTTAATTCACTGAGATTTAGAGTGGTTTGGTTACCACATCCCAGCAGAAATTGTTACCTTAGACAGGATGTTGCTTAGACAGATGAAAACACATGACATTGGCTCAGCAGTTAGGTCTAGGACTGTGAATGGTGAGGAATGTATTGTCAGAGGTAGCAGGAACGAAAGTGAGAATTTACTGGAGCTAGAAGAAGAAACTTCTCTTTAGCCCCATAAAGTACAAAATAAAATCGAGACAGCTTTAGAGAAACAAAAGTAGATTAAAACTCAGCTTTTATAAAGAAAAAATATTAAATGATACTAATTATTAAAAACTTTCAATTTATTAAACTGCCTCAGGACAAGGACGTGATTAAATTTGTGGCCTTCATTTCCATTGTTAGAGCCTCTGAAAGATTAAGACGCACTGGAGAAAAGTTAAGCTAATGTGTGCGTCCATAGTAAATTCTTTTAATGGTAAAAGATGACTCAAGGGGGAAAAAAAAAAGATTAAGGGTGAGTGTCTCCACTTTAAGTTTATATAACTGAAGTATCTCAATTAAAAGGAACTGTGGGTTCCTTTCCAAATATCCTTGTGGATATTTGACCATGTCGTTGAGTAGAACCAAACAGTTAACAAGCCAACTATGTACTGGAAATATACTTCTAAAGCAGGGCCTACAACAGACTGTGAGTCGACAAGACTTGAGATGACCCGTGAGGCCCCAACAATCTATGAGCAGAAAGTATGCTGGAAAAAATCTCTCTCAAAAAAGACACACTACCAAATGCCTATATCAGCTGTGGCCAAAGAAGATAATAAAGACTGGAGCAAAAGAACTAGGAACAAATGTTCAAGGGGGCTTCTAGAAAGCAGAAAATAAGGCTTAGTTAGCTTCCATCACCTCTCTTTGCAGTTGGAACACTCACAGTTACATGCTCAGCAACCTTTAAGAACTGCTACAAACCAAGGTGAGCTACAAGGAGACTCCCATTCTTTTCCTTTCTGGGAGCAGGTATTTTGGTTATCCTGTTCCTGATCCATCTCGTACATCAGGTAAGAAAGAGGGCAGAACACTGTTATTTTTAACTCTAGGTCTCCAGCTCAAAAGAGGACACACAAAGAACTGAGGTAGACTATTTTCCTCACCTCTGAAGAAAAGACAACTATGAGTAAGGCGGAGTCTGAACTCTGAAGTCTGGATGTGAGTGGCTGGGCTAGAGGGTAGCTTTCTTGATCAGGGCATGAGTGTAGTGGGTATTAGGCAGAGTGTAAACCAAAAATTTTCTAACAAGAAGCGTACATTCTGAAATCATTTGACAAGTGCCTCAATATTCTGGTTCTTCTAATGGATACATGGAAAAAGCAAATTTTTCTGCTGCCTTGAAGTTATCTGTGGCTGCAGACTTCCTTTAGTAATAAAATGTAAGTAGAAGTGATTTGTGTAAACTCTGGGTTAAAGCCCTTACATCCAGTACTCAATGCACCATTTCTTCAACCCCCCTCCCGCCCCCGTCATAGTGAATGATGTTCCAGATGGAGCCAGTTCTATCAGCCTGAGTCCCCGAATTAGCACACTCAGAATATAGTCCCTTCTGGATTGCAATGAATGTGCATTACCAAGAAACAGACCTTTGATTTTTTTAATTTTTTTTTTAAGCTCTAAAACCTTGAGTCTTTTACCTCAGCATAACCTAGCCCATTTTGACCAATGCTCATATTACTTTTACTTATTACTCTGCCTTTTATGTAATAACTGTACCTGTAAAAATACTAACTAGTCAAAAATAACTTTTTTCCTAAGTTCTTAAATCTTTTCCACTAGATGACAAGCTTCTTTACAGGAAATATCATTTATTATGGTACTTGGGAAATACAAAACAAAAACATTTATTTGCATGTAAATGACAACCATTTAAATTAAATTCTACTTGAATTATCTTTCAGTTTCTTTCTTAAGTGACTTCCCAAGGTCTTAAATGACTTCTGGTGGCTATCTTTTTAGCTTGCCTCTCAAATACTCCTCTCCCTTCTCATCATAAAATCTCTCTTTACAACAGGGAACTTAATCTTTGTGGCTCAAGTAGAAATAAACTCATCACCATCAGCACTACTCTTCTGCTTTGTGATAGTAGCTTAGAACACAATGATTACCATAGGAATGAGTCCCTTGCAGGATTGGCTTCAGGGGCATAGAACTTGCTTAGTCAAAGAGAGCTCCACTCTTAACTCAAAAGGGCCTTTCAGTAAGCTTAATGTTCTACTGCTACATTCTAGAAACTTAACTTCTGAGCAAGAGAGTCTTCACTTTCACTTTGCAAGGAGCCCTACAAATTATGTAGCCTGTCCTGAGTATATGTCCAACACATTTTCTTTTTCTTTTTTATTTTATTTTATTTATTTGACAGAGAGATCACAAGTAGGCAGAGAGACAGGCAGAGAGAGGGGGAAAGCAGGCTCCCCGCTGAGCAGAGAGCACAATGCAGGGCTCCATCCCAGGACCCTGAGACCATGACCCGAGCCAAAGGCAGAGGATCAACCCACTAAGCCACCCAGGCATCCCTCCAACATATTTTAGATCAAAGCATCTCTTCAGGGTTTGCTGCTGAAAGTGTGGGGTAAGACTGTGTCTTTGCACTATGGATCCAGAATTTCAGGAAGTGATTTTTTTCCACTGATGACAGAAGTCTGATGTAAGCAAACCCAAAAATGGGTTCCAGAGATGTTGAACCCAGAAACTCAATACAAATTAGACCCAGCTAGAAAAGATCAACTGAAAGATCAACAGAACCAAATAGAGTAAGTAATATGGTACTGATAATGTTGTTGAGCCTCTATTTCCAGCCTAAAGCCTGAAATACTACTGGAGCAAGTATGTGAGTTGATACACTCCCATTTCAGCTTAAACTAGCATAAGCAGAGTTTTTGCCATGTGACTCTCAAGCAGTTCTCACCATAACATGTTTTATTTTTGTGCTAAGTCTCATTTGTTTTTCTGCTTCCCTAAAATGTTCTTGGGCAGGTCTAGAAAAGCACCATACCTTGTATAAAATAAGCTCCTTTCACTGGAGGAGATTATCCTGAGTGAAATAAATCAAGCAGAGAAAGTCAATTATCATATGGTTTCACTTACTTGAGGAGCATAAGGAATAACATGGAGGACACTGGGAGATGGAGAGAAGTGAGATGGGGGAAATCAGAGGGGGAGACAAACCATGAGAGACTGTGGACTCTGAGAAACAAACTGAGGGTTTTGGGGGGTGGATGGGGGAATATGGTGATGGGTATTAAGGAGGGCATGTATTGCATGGAGCACTGGGTGTGGTACATAAACAATGAATTTTGGAACACTGAAAAGAAATAAAATAAAATGGAAAAAAAAATAAGCTCCTTTCCTGGTGAACTAATACCCACAGCAATCTCTGAATGCTCATACCGGTTATAGATTCAGTACTCAATACGGAACAATCAGTACGGAACAAAAACCTAGATCCAGGTTTCAAAGGCCAGAACTTCTTTATACTATTTCTTGGAATTTTTTTTACTAACAGGTCCTCAATGCAGACCGAATGTTATACCTCTATTTTGAAGTAATATTTATCATATATACCTCCACGTTCTCAGAGAATCCAAAATAAACCTGCCAAATCAAGCACCAGTGAGAACTAATCTAATCATCACAAGAAATCAGCTGTTATCTTTAAAGTATTCATTTCTGTACACCCGACATAAAGAATACAAATTTACTTCTGCTTTTCAAATAGAAACGGTAAATGGAATTAAATGAAAATATATGACAATTATATTATGATAATATGACTAAAGTACTAAGATGAATTGTTAATCATTACTTAGCAAATTACAACTTTCATATGGAGAAAATAATACCTTACATATATAATGAATAATATTACACTTGGACTAATACGGTTGTAAGTTAATTATAGACTACACAGCTGATTTAGTTTCATTTACCTAAGGAGCTGTTCTGACCCTGTTGCAGATTAATTACATCTTCAGGAATACACTCTCATTTATCATTGTCACTTGCAGCATTCTAGCTCTTAGCAAGAGTGGAGTGCTTTTTTTTAATGTAAAAAAAATTCCATAGCTGTGATACATTTTGTAAGTTTACTCATTAAAAGCACATGACAGCTAAAACCAGGTAAGATTAAATTAGCTATGGAACATTAGGAAAGTTCATGTCGCAGAAATTAAATGACTATAAGAAAATCAAAATTCTGTTAAAATCATTCAAGTCAGACAAAGGGCTCCTCTATACTTCATAGCATTATTTTAGAAGATCCTATACTTTGAAATATATGTATAGAAAATGTATGGCACATTAAGAATCCCTTTATGCTTAGGTAGCTTTTTAATACTCCCATTTTCTAAGTTTGTTAGAAATATTCAAAAGAATAACATGCTTACTTTTATATACCTAAAGAATGTTATTTAAATTATGATGGGAATTTTATACTATTTGCTGTTCTCTAACAATGAAAATGTTGTTAATTAAATATGAGCAAGAGAAAAAACCAAAGACATCTGTCTGTAGGTTGGAATAAAGTAGAACATTTATTCATTCATAATAAATGATCATTTAATATCTGCTGGGAACTGCGATATAATAATGTATGTGCAAAGAACAGGTATACTTGAAAATCCACATTCCTGATCTCAAGGAGCTCAGATTTTAGGGGAAAAAACATAGATTATTATATAAATAAAGTAGAATTGTGATTAATGTTAAATTAAGAGTTCTGAAGAGCAATACGAGGGACCAAGAAGTAGTAGCAAACCCAATCTTGTAGCTTAGGAAAGCCTTTTTTTTTTTAGAGAAGAGTAGTCTGAGTTGATTACTCAAATATGGATAGCAACTAACCTTAGAACTTGTGAATAAGGAAAGGGTGGATATATTGGGGGGAAATTAAAAGAGGGGAAGAAGACAGTGGTCAGTTTCATCCAGCATTGATGACATGAGCAAGCAACAGAGTCAAGAAAAAGTATTTTGGAAACTGAAGGAAATTTCCAAAATGGAGATGAAGAAAGGCCAAAACATGCTAAGGTGTTTGGAATTCATCTGTATGAAACCGTGGGCCAGTGCAGGCAAGGCTATCTAGGAGGAGCTTGGATTTCAGGAATCAAGACTGGAGGTAGAAAAGAGCAAGAAGGAAATAATGTTGCAATGGTGCAAATGAGAGGTGATGAGACTGAGCTAATTATGAGCTGGGGGTGCACAGAGAGCAATCACGTGGAGGATATTCAGTTACAGAATCATTGGGATTCCTTCACTGGTTGTGGGAATTAGTGAAACTCCAGGAGATCTAAGATGGGTGACAGAGAGAATGTGGTCATCTATAGAGATGATGGCTGAAACCCCCAGGAGAATCAAACACCCCAGGTAGATGTGAAGAGAAAAGAGCAGAACAGAACAATAACCCTGGTGACCCTCAACAATTAAAGGGCAGATGGAAGTCAGAAAGGCACTCGAAGGTGGTGACACACCCAGCAAGGTGGTCATGGAACTGTAAGACTTGAGAGGATATGGGTTGAGGAAGCCCAAGGAAGAAAGAAACTGAGGAAATATAAAGTGCCTCCAGGTTAAGTGCAGCAAAACACTGAGAAAGATAGTGTAACTAGAAGGGTAAATTTGAAAGTCAAGAGCAACAATAGCCAAACAAGTTTTAGCCAAGTGGTATGGGAGAGAGTAAGTAGGTAAGTAGACAGCGGAGCCAGCTTGCATTGGTTCAGCAACTAAAATACTAGTGACAACTAAATAATAAAACAAACTAAATAGTAGTGGCAACTAAAAAATAATTGTTTTATACTCAGAAATTAGATAGGAATCAAGATTACTTTAAAAATTGACAAGTTTTCTGTTTTCTTCTTTCCCCAAATATTGTGAACATTTAAAATAGTCTGTTTCATATTTTATATTTTAATTTTATTTTTTTAATTTAATTTTTTTGTGTCCCAAAATTCATTGTTAATATTTCAAATTAAACCTTGCCTTATACCGCCCTCAAAAACCAAAACCTACTGTAAACTTTTTTGAGTGATAAAGAAAATGCAGAAAAAAATAACTCAAAAGTATTGAAGTCCGAACATTTCTAAAAAAATTACTGCTGGGAAAAAAAGGCAAATGAAAAAATATAATATTCAACTGTTTAATAAAAGAACAATTTTTTTGCAAATTTATTAATAAAATATGAACAACAATTTTGTTTCAACCTCTGATTTTGTATTCTAGTTTGGGGTTTTTAGTTTATAAAGTAAAATTAAATTACAGAATCCACTACTGGTTTTTAAATGATGGAGCTGTTGGACATCGGGCTCCTTGCTCAGCGGGGAGGCTGCTTCTCCCTCTGTCTCTGCCTGCCACTCTGTCTGCCTGTGCTTGCTCTCTCTCTCTCCCTCTCTCTCTGACAAATAAATAAATAAAATCTTTAAAAAAAAAGAAAGAAAATGGTTGGAATTAAATTTGCATTAAAATTCTGCAAGTTGGGGGGCAGAATGTCCTAGGAGACAGCATCTTCCAACAAAAATATGAAGTTGACTTTACAGGAAAAACATTTTATACCAGTATAGCATTAATGTCATTCTAAATTTTTTGTCGTAAGATGGGGAAAAATGCATTTCAAAACAATGTCTTTCCACAATGAGAATTATAGTCTTCATTTGATTAACTTGTAATTTATCAAATATATAATCCAAGTTCCTCATTTAGGAATCACATAACAATTATTCTTGTCTTCATTACAATGGAATTATCTTTAGACCAACAGAATTAGCTAAAACAAATTTAAAGGTGGTAGCTTCAAAATTATATAATGTTTATAATAAGGAGGTAGATGAAGTGGACAAATCAAAGAAAATAAGATTTAAAAAAAAACAGATTTTGATCATGTTCAGACCCAATTTTATTGATTTCAGGCCCAGACAAAGAACATTATATCCCTATACAGTCTGCGATCATAACTACATTTCTACAGTTATTTCCTTTGTATTTTCAGAAAAGGCATAGGAAAATATATAAGGTAAGAATGGGCTGATGCTAAAGGAATTCTGATGGGTAACTATTCCACTAACTTGAAATTTATGGTTATGAGAATTAAGCAGTCATATTTTTCCTACACTGGCGGAATAAGAGGCTCTTAGTGACCGAGCAAGGCTGAAGGATATTAAATCATAACCATGCAAATATCTATTTGATAGTACATTTGTGTGGTGATATATATGGTGCACTAAAAGTCCACTTGTCTTTGTCAGATTTCTTCCAGACGCAGAGAGTAATTTCACAGTGAGTATAGACCCATTTCCAATTTCAGAAGTACTACTGTGGATAAGGTTTTCATTTTTATGTTGGCTTTCACTTTTTACAGAGTGTGTGATACTAATTTGTTTCTGGATATGTTCTACAAAAATTGGAGGACCCTTCCAGAAGCCTTTGAAATTCTTATTGCCTTGCTTGTTTCTGCTCACAGTGCTGACTTCTGTGTTGAAGAGTGTCCAAATTGGAACTTACTGGGATGATTAACAGCTGCTACAAAATCAATACTCTATGTAGGGAAAACAGAATTGGGCTAAGATGGTCTTACATGAGCACAATTCTGTGGCAGAATATCTATCTATGTCAGCAAGCCAAACATAATTTATGTTGGTGGAAGCATTTCCATGGATATAATCCATGGGCTTTTCAGACTCGACCTCAGAGACCTAGGGTGTGAGGAAGATAATTCATATGTTTTAATTATGCATAATTATGCATATTCTCAGTTGCAAAAATGATCACTGTTACACTTAGTAAGAAATTGGTTTACTTAAATCTTTCATCACTTTAACCTTTATTGTGGCTGAAACACTAAGTCATACTATTATTGCTATAGCAATCTGCTTCAAAATGAGTCCTATTTTTTTCTCCACAAATTAAATTGAAAGGTAATACAGATGTTTGTGTTTTGGTTTATGATGTACTAACGTTCCAATTATAGAACAGTAAGCTAATTGCTAACATATGCCCTAAAAATCCTTTATATTTCTGTAGGACTAAATAAATTTTTTACAATAAATTATTATACTACTTACAATAACTTAGTATAATAACTTTATAATAATAAGAAAAATATGCTAACAGTTTAAGGGAAAAAAATTAATTCCCTGAACAACTACTTTATTTCACCTTCAAGCAAAGATATATATGCCTAATATGTTACCTCCAATGTACTGGAATTAACACTTCTTTCTGGCACAATGTTCATCTTTCTATCTATATAATGCTTATCCTAGGAGTCAGAGCAGGCAGCCAGTCAGTATTTATGGAATGAGCTAATGGATAAACTCCTCTGGAACTAAAATACTAAGCAGCACTAGGGCACTAAGCCATGATAACTCAGTATTTTAGATTTTTTACATTGACGTCAAGTACAGCATACCATCAGAGGTTAAGATATGTTTATTCAGCAATACAGTTTACAAATCCTAGTAAGAGGCCCATAAAAGGAATATTTTGCTGATCTGTGTGACTCAGTCTTTCATCAGGAATACCTATGAGTACTAACACTCCTCTCTCTGACACTGCATGCGATACTCTCCTTACTTCAAAATTGCATGTGTTGCTTGGGTGAAGGATACATCTCAGGGAAGGAGAAAATTAATGCATAAAGGGACTTAAAATACTTTGTGTGTGTGCTGTGAGGCACTACTATTAATTTGAACTACATCTTTTGCGTATTAAATATGTAATCTCTCTTTGCTTTCTGGGCCGTTGAGAAAAGTGAATATTTTTGAACACAGAGCCATCATGAAGTATGGATTCTATTGTTCCCATATGTGTGGGCCTCCTATCAGCATTTTATCCAGAAATTGATACTCTAGCCTAAAGCCCAAAAGACAAAATCATAAGTCAGGGTCAATGTTGTAATAAACTGGGAAAATCAGCTATTCACAAAAACAGAAAGCTGGAAACTTAAATTAACAAGATATTGGTCTTAAGGCTAATACTGAGGGCCTTGAGACCCTCGGAATACATAAGGACCAACCTCAAAGGGAGGATAGCCAAAGAGAAACTGGAGCTTTAAGTAAACAGAAAAGAAAGAAGAGTAATTCAAAAACACATATGTACTCTTATGTTAACTGCAGCATTATTTTCAATAGCCAAGATATGGAAACAACCTAAGAGTCCATCAATGGATGAATGAATAAAAACAATGTAGTGTATACGTACAATGAAATATGATTCAGTGATGAAAAACAATGGAATCTTGCCATTTGCAACAACATAGATGGCCCCTGAGGGCATTATGCTACCTGAAACAAGTCAAACAGAAAAACAAATACATATGATCTTACTTATATGTGGAACCTAAAAAACGAAAGAAACAAAACCAAAGCAAACAGAAAACCGACTTCATAAATACAGAGAATAGATCAGTGGTTGCTGAAGAAGCCAAAGAGGTAAAGGGGGTCAAAAGGTATAAACTCCCAGCTATAAAATAGTCATGGCAATATAAAATAAAGACACTATGTGACTAAGTCACTTTCATCATAGTACCTACAAATGGAGATTAAATGAGAACTCATTTTACCAACCTTATTCTCCAATACTGATTTTCATTGTATCATCAACCAATGTTTAGAAGAGCGTCCGCAATATAATGGCTACTCACATAAACATAATTAAATTGTACAAATGAATGAAAAGACAAAGTGTGTGAAATAAAAAAAGAATCAATAGAACAGCAATTATAGTTTAGGAAATTCTATCCACGTAAAATGTGATCTAAGCAAATAAAATCACACAAAATCTCAAATCATTATTAAATTCTATAAGAGGTGGGGATATAAAGCAGGTTAAAAGTGAATTTGAATGAGAATTTAAGTATCATGGTAGTAGGTTTGAAAATATTTAAATACATGTGAATAATCCTGTGAAATTATAATGCCTTTACTTTTTACTTTTTTTTTTTTTTTTTTTAGTATTTTATTTATTTGATTGAGAGAGAAAGCACAACCGGGAAGAGGCAGAAGGACAAACAGACTCACTGTAGGTTACCCATTGCCCCATGATATTTTTGAATTAAGAAGAGAAAGTTTCATTTCCCTTTCCATATCTTCCATATCTCCACACTCCAGAGGTTAATATTCTGAACATACATGTACTTTTTTTAAGATTTATTTCCTTATTTGAAAAAGACAGCAAGGGCTCCTGCAAGGGGAGGGTCAGAGGGAGAGGGAGAGAATCTCAAGCGGACTCCGGGCCAAGCAAGGAGCTCTAGCTCATAGCCCTGAGATCAGGCATGATCTGAGACAAAACCAAGAGTCGATACTTAACTGACTGACCCATCCAGGTGCCCCTATTTACTGACTCTCTTATAAGTTCTTAGACCCAGAACTATATAAAACCATTCATATTTCTCACCACCATCATCCCTAATATTTATTAAGTACCAGTGCTATGTACTGTTTGGAGTCTGTAAACTCAATCCCCACAACTTCCTTAAGAAAGCCTCTGTATCATCCCCA
This sequence comes from Mellivora capensis, assembly GCA_004024625.1. Lineage (NCBI taxonomy): Eukaryota > Metazoa > Chordata > Mammalia > Carnivora > Mustelidae > Mellivora > Mellivora capensis. Next base: position 85,293 of record PISX010002822.1, on the reverse strand, counting down.
TTCACAAAAGAATAGAAGAAACAGTGCTTACTTACAGACAATTTGTTTTTGTGATTTAACATGATACTTTTGGGACTTCTTTTCCTGTTACACAACATCTAAAAATTGAGAAACGTTTAGGTTGTTCACAACTCTATGTCATTAAATATAACTGGTGCAGCCTGGGCTTTTGTATTATGTATTTCTTTAGAATGGATTCTTAGAAATGGGATTGAGGGTTCAAAGTTATTCACATTTTAAATTTTAACAAATGCAATCAAATTATTCTCTATAAATTAAATTTATAGATCACACAATTATGAATGTGCCTATTTTTGTACATATTTATTGACCATAGACAAAATATGATACCCACTGCATAATTTTGCATTTCCTTGTAAACTAGTAACATTTGGAATATTTTCATCTGGCTATTCACTGTAATTCTCATAGTCTTAGTCTATTTTTCTATAAGATTGCCTGTTTTTTATTAAGAATGACATTGAGGAGGGTATGTGCTATGGTAAGAAAAATTTAAAAAATAAAAAATAAAAGAATTCCTATTTGTTTATTAACCCCATGTTTATTACTTGTACAGAAAATATCTTCAGTGACTGTTAATTGTTAATGAATTTTAACATTTTTTTAAATGAAGGGTTATGAAAAATAATTATAATTTCCTTTTCCTTTATGGGTTCTAAGTTTCCTATTGGCCTGAGACAGGTTTCTCCTCTCTTAAGCAATATACTTCGATATTTTCTTCTAATATCATTTAAGAGTATTACATTAACTTGCATTTTAATCTATTTGAAATATATTTCATATGGATATAAATGGAATATAAATTTATTTTCATTCAAATTAGTAACCAATTATGTAACCTAATTTATTATTCATTTCATTCTTATCCAATGATCTGAAAATTCAACACAATGCAATGTAGTGATGTAATTTTTTGGTCTAATTTTTTATATCCCTTTTATTTATCTGTTTTTGTGCCACTATATTTTAGTTACAGTAACTTGGTAGTATTTCACACATAGCAAAGAAATTGACCATTTATAGGACATTATTTCCAAAAAATTAGAAAGACAGTATTTCCAATTATACATTACCCTTTATCAAAACTACCCATAATCCTATAAGAATTCTCAGTAGCAATAGAATAAATGTATAAACTAATTTGAGCAGACCTGATGCCTTCATATTAAATATTCCCATTTAGGAACATGAGATGACTCTTATTCAGGTTCTATTTTATAATCTTGAATAAAATTAGTTTTTCCCCATGTAGGCTAGATTTTTTTTTTAAGATTTTACTCATTTATTTGTCAGGAGAGAGAGAATGAGAGGAAGTGAGCACACACAAGCAGGGACAGCAGCAGGCAGAGGGAGAAGCAGGCTCCCCGATGAGCAAGGAGCTGGATGTGAGACTTGACACCAGGACCCTGGGATCATGACCTGAGCTGAAGGTAGCTGCCCAACCCAGGGCTCCCTAGGCTGGGTATTTTTCTTATTAAATACAAAACTTGATATTTTATAGTTTTCTTGCATATTTAACTCAATTCTATTTATATTAATATATTAACTTAATTTTGTAAAGGAAAGCTATGTGGTCTTTTTTTTGGTAAAAAAAAGTAAAAGTAAAAAATCGAGTATTTGGTACCATATATTTTTAGTTTATGTATACTTACATTATTATGTCATCATATAACTTTCAAATAATAAAAATCCTTTCTCTTACTTTTCAAGATTTATAACATTTAAATTTGTTAGTATTAAATTAGCTCACTTTTCTAAAAGCGTTACCTGAAGTAGTGATAGAAAAATTGCTGTATTCTTCCTGATTTTATTTGGAATGTCTCTAGTATGCCACTATTAATATGACATTAACTATGAATTTGTAGAAAAGGCTTTAGATATTGTCAGTAGTTTTTAATTGTGAAAAATGACATACCTGGTTTTTCCTTAAATTCAATAATTACACTAAAATTTACCCATTTGGCTTTCTTAAAATCTTACTTAGTCAATAGATTTTAGTCCTTAAATATAATATTTAAATTCATTTGCTAATTATGTTGTTTGTAACTGTGGCATTTATATTTACAGGTGTCTTTCCTTTATTGGGTTCTTCCCAGGGTACTGATACTGAGATTTGCAATTTACCTAAAATGAATGAGAAAACATTCCATTTTAATCTATATTCTTTTTTTAAAGTTTTTTTGTATTTATTTGAGAGAGAGCGAGCGAGCACATGAGTGGCAGGAGCGAAAGGAAGAGGAAAAGAATCTCAAGCTGATTCCTTGCTGAGCACAGAGCCCTATCATGCACACTGGTCTTGTTATCGTCACCCTGAGATCCTGACCTCAGCTGAACCCAGAGTAAGATGCTTAACGGACTGAGCCACCCAGGCATCCCCATTTTAGTCTATATTCAGAAATGACTTTTAACATGTAAGAATTATTTGTACTGTGCAAGATCATTTTCAGTGACAACAGTACTACTAACGCAGTTCTTTTACTACGTTGTACTTTTTCATCTTCGCCTATAGCCTTAGAGCAGGGGTTCTCAAAGTACGATCCTAGAAGTACAATACTGGGATCACCTGGGAACTTGTTAGAACCATAAATTCCTGGGCCCCATCTCGGACCTAAAGAAATAGAAAGGGTACGAGGGTCATCAATGAGGAGTTCAACAAGCCCTTCAGCTGATTCTAATACATACTCAAGTTGGAGAACTACCAGCTTCGATTTGCTATTCCTTCCTCTTCAAATTTCAGCTATTTGTATTTGAATGCAAAATACTCAATTTCTTCCCTATAATAAAGCTTAACAACATGCTGACGCAAACCACATAAGTATTTAAATATTTTCACAGCTATAGTTATATCTTCAAACTTATTATGCAGTATATTTAATTTCTTTCTGTTAAAAAAAAAAAAAAAAGTCTTGGAGAGTAAGACTTGCCATCACCAAGATGGCAGAGTAGGAGTTTTCGGCGATCATCCCCCCCAGAGAAGACTGAAAGTTGACAACCACTCACAGATGAGTACCTTTGTGGGCGTCAGAGTCCAGCGAAGTCCCGGAACGCCACCCGAGCAAAAATCCGAGAGTAGCGGGAGGAGGACAAGAAGAACACGTTCACTTCACCTGCCTCGCCCCTTCCCCAAGGTGGCACAGCTCAGTATTAAGAGCACTGCCCCTCAGCAGCGCGGTTTCCCTCACCAAAACGTTGTGTGTGCGCAGCTTCCCACACCTTGCCGCACGCCGCCGGACACACCACTTCCTTTTTCGCCTCACGCAGAATACGGAGGCCATCGGCACGGCTGGGCGGTAATGAGAGGCTGGGAGCAGGCAGGCGAGGCGAGGCCTCACAGCCAAAATGCGCTTGGAACTCGACAGTAAGTGATGGATCCTTCGAACCACAAACTGCATCAGGTCTGCCCACAAGCGGCTTCTTAAACCACCAACCGAGGAAATCCCAACCGGCTCAAGAAGCACCTGCAATACCCCCCCCCCCCCCACCAACGTGCCCGGAGCGAGCCCCGCCCCGGAGCGTGCCCTTGCGCGGAAAGGCAAGCCTTGGCCGCCAGCTCCTGAGCATGTGCAGACCCGCTAGGTCAAGTGTGCGGGACTGCTGGAAGGCTCGTAAATTTCAGCATTCTAGGGCACTGCCCTAGTGAAAACACACAGGGGCCTCACAATACCAGGCAGGCTTTGCGGATGGAGAGAAGGTATACAATCTTAGGAATTACCCCTCTCCCTCCCCCCCCCCCCAATTCCAAGATATGGTGAATGGGCGCATCTATAGAAAAGCTCTGAGAAACTCAAACTCCCTAACTGGGCTGATGGAAGCCAGTGAGTGAGTAGAGAGTGGAGTTGACTGCTTCATCAAGTGCAGTCTGTGGATTTGGAAGCAGAGCTGTAAGCTCGCTCTAGTTCCTCTCAGCAGCTGTCTGGAAGTCGCCCTGCCTGTGCAGGACCCAGAGGGGGGACATGCTCATCCCATCCGTGCACCCACAGGCAAGCTTGCCAACATCCCTCCAACTGCAAACACTGAAACATCCCTGTATTTCAGGTCGAGCCCCTCTCAGCTCCGACTTTTTAGTAAACCTGCATGTTTTATTTCCACATTTTGAGGTTTACACTTAGCAAGAATCATTTTTGTTGTTTCCAACACCGTTTATACCAATTTTAGTTTCTATTATAATTGTACAATTTAATCACATGCTATATACAAGGAAAAATATGATTACAGACAAAAAGTTTTGTTTTATAATGAAATGATTTGGGTTGATGTGATATAAATGCAATTCTGAAACTGCTGTAGAATTATATAATCTTTGCTATAGAATTACCTGCAAGAAAAATCATTATAAAGGATTTAACTATTATAAAAAATTAAACTAATTTTATACTCAGATTGCATCTGAAGTGTCTGGTGAAATTTTATTCCACTTAAATTACTAATGGAAATTATTAGATGGATTATTATGGGATATGGTCTACACAAGACACTGTGTAGAACCCCAGATCCACATTCAAAGAAATGATAATAGCTGTATATCTATATGGAAGATTGGCCAATTCAATTACATTTGTAAGTTTTAGGTTAAAATATTTAAAATTATATATATCATTTTTTGACACTTAATTTTTCTGTTTATGTGTAGACTGTTGTAGATAAACTGGACTACTTCATTTCCTGATTATAATCATTAACTCACCTAATGGCCCCTCTTGAAAGATAAACACCACACATTGGCTTCCAAGGGTCTTCAAGACAAGGCAGCAGCCAACCTCTGCAACAGTTAGTCACTTCCACCTTCCTCTCTAGTTTCCAGGCACATTGACCTTTCAGGTCCTTGAACACATCAAGTTTTTTCTCACCTCAGTCTCTTCACATATAGTTACTTGCTATATATACCTGCTTGCTAACGCTCTATCCATCTCACTTGTGTATTCCTCAGAGGAAGGTGGGAGTGAGCTCTTCTATATATTAAATGCATCTTCTTTTCTAGGCTTTCCCTCTTTTCTAGGCTTTCTTGCAGGTAATTCTATAGATCCCATGAGATCTAAAACTGTCCCTTATTCTAGCACATGATAACTTCAGTTTTCTTTCATTGAATTTATTATAATTCTCAAAAAAAATCTGTATTTTGCATTTGTTTTTTTTTTTTTAAAGAATTTATTTAACAGACAGATCACAAGTAGGCAGAGAGTCAGGCAGAGAGAGAGAGAGGGGGAAGCAGGTTCCCTGCTTAGCAGAGAGCCCGATGTGGGGCTCGATCCCAGGACCCTGGGATCATGACCTGAGCCAAAGGCAGCGGCTTAACCCACTGAGCCACCCAGGCGCCCCTTGCATTTGCTTTTTAATGCTCCTTTTCTCTACCATTAAACTCCAAGTTCTAATAATGAACTCATTCCCCATTCCTAGAACTCTAGGGCCTGACCAAAGAAAAAAAGGACTTAGTTTTATTTGTTTATATTAAATAAATGAATGAAGATGCAACTATGACGATAAAAGTAATGGCATATGTGATGTGGTGATACAGTGTGTGGACAGTTTTCTTCCTGGGATTTTTGAGATTATAGTTACTTTAAAGTGCAAAATCAGAATGAAAGATGGAACATACCAATTGTTCTTTGTTAAATTCTATAATCTGCACTTCTAATTTCCAGGTGTTTAGCCTTTCATGATAATTCTCTCACACCTACTATAATGTAAAGCGATTACTTAAATTTCTTCTATCTGGTTCACTGCTGATCCTCAAACAGTATCTGGGACATAGTAGGTGTTATATAATTATGCTGTTATTGAAGGCCCACCACTGTACAAGAATATCTATTTTCAGAGTTAATTATGATTTCAGAATTATTTACAATTGTTCTGGCTAATACTGAAAAGTATTACACAGAAGGAATTGGCAGAAATGGGCTGGTTATTTACCAAATTCCCTTTCCTTCCTAGGCAAACCATTCTTTCCCCAGCTTCCCTAAAATTAGGCACAGCAAAATGATTAGTAAGTGACCAATGTGTTATTAGTGGACCATTTTCCAGGCCTGGCCCATAAACGACCCCTTCCTATAGCCCACTCTTTCTTTGTCACCTGGTTGTTGACTAGATGGCATGCTGAGGAGCCAAAGGAGTGTGGAGACGTAAGATGGAAGGAGTCTGGGTCACTGACTGACCGAGTGGACTAGAACCTCTTCCCAAATATTAACCTATGCTGTTCTTTTATGTGAGGGAAGAACTAATTTTTGTTTTCAGACCACTAGCATTTTGGGGGTTTTGTGCCAATACTCAACCCTTCTGACTAGTACAAGGACTATAAGGTATATGAAGAAGATATTTATGTATTTCTGACCATCATAGGTTCTTCTAAAAATTTGAAGCAATTTCTGTATAAAGTATAAGACACTTACGGTCAATAAATGAAGGGTAGTAGTTGGAATAATGGAAACCATACTGATAGTATAGTGAAACTTTGAGATCATCCTGTAACTAGCAGGTAATGAGGTTCCAAGAGCTAATTTCAAGTACAAAACAGGTCCCATCTTAATCTTTCCTATGCTGGTGATAACAAAAAGTCGAAATACCCCATCATCCTTTCTATACTCCAATTCCACACTTCCTATTACTCAGGAATAGTTTGAGATAGCTAATCCATTTCATTTTATTGTTTTCTGGATTCACTGCTTGAAGCAGAGGAATACAACTCACTGAGTAGAAGGTGGCCTTGCTAAGTAACAGTCAAAGCTTCAACTCTGATTGCTCTGATTGTGACCCTGAGTATTGAGCCTTTGGCTTACTGGGGCAGAAGCAAATATTTCAGGGAGGGACATTATACTCACTGAAAGAGGCACCAAGTCAAATGAAACAAAACCCTTCTAAAATAAATTCAGTCAAAATTCACCTATTTAGTTAGTTCTGGTCTACTTCAAAATCACACATATCTTTTATTACATATTCCTTTATTAGGTTCTAAACATTGAATTTCAAATGTAGTACTTTACTCTGTCTAGCAATTACCTATGTAATGTGAGGTAGAGCTCTAACAAAATTTTATCTTCCTAGGAGGCTAGTTTTTAAATTTGCAATCTGAACTAAGCACTCTATGGTATCCCCATCAAATCTTTGTGCCACATCTATACTGACTTTCAGTTATGTGTCTCTCTTCCTCTCTGATTCACTCTTCTCTTCATCTCATTCTAATTTCCAGTCCACTTTAGCATATCTAATTTGGTAAAATAGTCCTCCATCTTTACTTTTTATTAAAACTGACTTATGTTGTCATATATATTTTAGAGTAAGTTTTTGTCATAAAACCTAGCCCTACATTAGTTATAAATTAAATGAATTAATTTATGTTATATTAAGCAATCTCATCTAAAAATAAGAAATGTCTCTGTTCTGATCCTTTATGTCTCTGTAGAGATTTTTAGCATTTTCTTGGCTATTCTTTATTAATTCTTAGATATTTTCAGTTTTTTATTGCTGTTTTCATAAATTCATTGATTACTACTGACATAATGGAATACTACTGAATATTTAAGTTGATTTTATATTTGCAGTTTTGCTACTCTCCCATATGTAGTCCTAATATGTTTTAAATTGGGTTATTATATTTTGTGTTTATGGTGTTTTTTAAATTTTTTGTTTTTCTGTTGTTTTTCACTCTACATTATTTGTAATTCTCTTTACAGTGATTTAAAAAATTAATTTTACAATAGATCTGATCAATTCTTGTCAATAATCCAGTATTTAGTTTTGTCAAGATTCTCTATTTTTTTTCTTGCTGTTATTCTTTGCTATATTTCCCATCTGATTTTTGTGAGTTTCCCTTCTCATTTCTTTTGGTTTTAGCTCTTTCTTTTCCAGTACCTTGAGTTTTGTATTTAATATGTCTTTTTCTTGATATCAGAGATTTTCAACCTCAGCATTATTGACATTTTGAGCTGTATGATTCCTTCCTCTACATTTAAGGAGCTGCTTTGTGCACTGGGAGCGTTCAGCCGCATCCCTAGTCTCTACCCACGAGCTGCCAGTAGCAATCCCCTTTCACTCATGATAGTCAAATGTGTGCAAACCTTGCCTAGCATCTCCTGTGGTGGAGAGGAATGATCTGCTGTCTAGGACCTAAGGAAACTGACTAAAAGCATATAACAATTGGGAAGTGTTTATTTGAGATAAACTACAAAACCTCAGATGGAAACAGTGGTAATCTGTAATGATTCTGCTTTGGGCCGTCCCCTTGTCCTCCAGGCCCACCGGTGCTCCGGTTCCACCACGGTAGGCAAGCCAGGAAAGCAAGCAACTTACTGTCAGGAGAACTGAATGGATCTGGGGGAGAAGGTAGAAAAACTCCGTGACCCAGAGAGTTATCTAAAACAAGAGTAATCCCAGTGGCAAACGAGTAAGTAAAGCTAGTGTCACAGCTTGCCTGCGTTTGCAGAACTGATTAAGGCAAGCAATTAACCAGCCAACTAGCCAGAAATTCAACAGATCTTGGGAATGAGATAGCCATAATGGGCCTTGATCATTTGTCACACATCCCGGGCTGTCTGAAAGGCTCTATGCGTGTGCAAGGCTGCACACGTGTTCAGAAAAGACCAAAAGGGGCCCTAGTAGATTCTATATCCTGGCTAAGTGAGAATTCGTATACATGGACAAAAGAGACAAAAGAAGGGTCAGCAGATATTAAAAGCTGAATGCCTCAAGTTTAAGGGTGATCCCAATGAACACACAGATCCAATGGCAAACCGGAAGACTTACTGGCTCGAACGTACTGAGCACAAACTCTGATCAATCATGCTGACATGCGGGTGATCGCCAGGAAACCAGGATTAAGATAAAAACAAGAAGTAAAAAGACAAAACAAAACAAAACTGAGTCATATGCCACAGGGGATAAAGGCTCCAGAAAATTAGTGCAGGCAAGTCACTAAACTAACAGAAGAACAACCATAACCACTGTAAGTGGATGAAAATCCGAATACTACATTATACAATGTAATACGTTATACAAAATACCCAGTTCCCAACAAAATATTAGCAGACATGCAGAGGAATAGCAAAATGTGGCACATAATTCGGCAGAAATTTGTCTTGGATGTGGTTCAGAGGTTATTAAACTCTCTGAGGGGCTTCAGAAGTTGAACTTCTCAGACAAAAACTTCACCACAGCTCTTTTAAATATGTCAAAAGAACTAAAGTAAACCATGCTTAAAGAATAAAGGAACACATAACAACAATGACTCTTCAAATAGAAAATACCATTTAAAAACATAGAAATTATAAAAAGAGAACCAAATGGAAACTCTGGAGTTAAAAAGTATATTAACCAAAATAACAATAACAAAAAAATACCATGAAGGAACCCAAGAGAATGGCGTTATCCATAATACCCAAAGACTCAGAACAATCTAAATGTCCATCAACTGGGGAATGAATAAACAATACGTGATATGTCCATACAATGGGATGCCAGCAATAAAAAGGAAAACAGTATTCATGTGGTTCATAGGGGTGAACTTCAATAAATACTATGTGAAATGAAAGAAGGCAAATGCAAATGACTATATTTTGTATTATTTCTTTAATAAGAAATATCTATAAAGGGTAGTTCTTAGATGCAGAAAAATTAGTTATTGCTTAGAGCTGAGGAAGAAGCCAGAATTGATAACAAATGGGCATGAGGGTTCTTGTTTAGCTAATGAAAATCCTCTAAAATTGGATGCATTTAGTAAAATCATTGAGAAATTCACTTAAAATGAGTGAATTAGTTTGTGTTTAAGTTACATGCCAGCACAGCTGTTAAAAACATTATTGTGCATATTCATATCAAAGATGAATAGGAGGACTTTTATGGATCAAGTGCATTACATTTTTCTTGCAAATAGTAATAACTGTAGTTGATTACTAACGGTACTTAGTAATAATTGCATATTTAGCCTTTACTATGTACCATTATTTGAGGCTCTTTAATATAGAAATGCATTATTTGTAAAAATGAGAGAAAAAATAATACCATCATGATAAATAAATGGACACTTAGAAAAAATATTGCTGTCTTATAGACCTGGTGTAGAGAAACCAGCTGACTTCACCTGAATAATTATCTACAAAATTATATAGTAAATTTATGTTAGTCAAGCTGCCAAGAAAAAATCATCTACAAAATTATATAATAAATTTATGTTAGTCAAGCTGCCAAAAAAAAAGAAAGAAAAAATATTGCTAAAGGACCCTTGCTTAGGTAACTTGACTCCTAAATTCAAGAATTCATTCAGTGCCTTTTATAATCTACTAGCGATGTGTGTGTGTTTGTGTGTGCACATGACAGAGAAAGACATAAGATTAATATTGAGCAACACATGTTAAATGGAATATAATTTTATATATAATATATTTTAAGAATTCTTAACTACCAGGTAATATATATGTACACATGTATGAAATAACTGTTAAAATTATTAATTCCTTAGGGATTGAAATCACAATAACTATTTTAATTGCCAAATGATATTTTACTTTCAGTCTAAGATTTTTCAAGAAATTAAGTGAAAAGTTAGCCCTTTGACTTATTAATCACTTGAGAATCATAGTAGCATTTTTCTTAGACTTCAGACTTAACCATAAATTTTAAAATAGTATATATTTGTAAAAACCTAATTGGTTGTAATATCTTTATTAACATATAATGTATTATTTGTTTCAGGGATACAGGTCTGTGAATCATCAGTCTTACACAATTCACAGTACTCACCATAGTACATACCCTACACAGTGTCCATAACCCAGCCATCCCATCCCTGCCAACTCCCTCCCCTCCAGCAACCCTCAGTTTGTTTTCTGAGATTAAGATTTGAATACATATCTCAAAATAAGATAAAATCTGATGCATCAATTTCACATTTCAACTTTTTATGTGGAGTTTTAGCCTATATTCTAAAACATAGCTATCTTACAAACCATTCTACCTTTTACTTTAGTAACACAAATAGTCAAATCAATCGCTAAAAAAGTTTCTGTCTTTTAACACATGAAAATTTTATCTATTGCTGATTCTCTGACTTTGAATAAATTCATAAGCTTTATTATGGCCCATTAGAAGAGGTGTTTTGCTGACACAAAGATAAAATAAATTATATATAATTAGTAAATTCATACTGTAAGAGTTTAAACACACTGATTATGCTAGACTGGTAAAAGAACAGTTAGTGCAAAGTCTTACCACGCCAATGGAAAAGTAATTATTGATGATACTGTAAGGCACTGGGTCTCCCTTCTCATCTTTGTCATTAGGTATAACTTCAAACTTCCACCTGTCCAGCATGATTTCTGTGCTGTTTTCAATGTCTTTTAGGATTTTCATCAGATTCTCACCTTCATAACCTAATGAAAAAAAAATTGTCTTGAGAAAAAAATGTAACGAAATAACAAAAGCTGTATTTATAAGTGTTTGAGTGTATGTATGTGGTTGTCTCATTCTAAAGCCAAACAATGCATCTTAAAGCAAATTCTAATACAGATAAAGAATTAACTCTAATTGTAAGTTCATAGAAATATTTTATTTTTAGCTTTAATTTGCAACTCATACTTCTGTCTTGTGGTGCCAATTCTCAGTATGGTGAAATGTCAAATGAACATCTCCACTTCATACCCCCCCAAAACTTTATACCAATTTATTCTAAAAGAAATTAATGATCTCCTTCCATATCTTCTCCTGTTAACTCTCTTACAGACAGGCAACACCCTCAGTTGTGGAAGTAAAAAGCTTAGGTGAGATTTCAGACTTGTTCCTTTCCATCCCTCAGTGACCCTCACACTTGACTCTCTAGTGATACAGAACAATTTTCAGTCTGGTCCTTCTCTTTTCCATTTTGTGCCATTTCATCTCTTGTTCTATATATCCAGAGTCTCCCTTTTCTTTTGGTTGCCTTTCTTCTGCTCCTGCTGCAAGTTTTATATCTGACAGCACTTCTTTCCAGAAGCCACCCTCCCAAAGTAATGGATTCTCTACAGTTCCACAGCACACAGTTCTCCAAACTAGCCCTACCTACCTCCAAACTAGTGTACAACTAGTATACTAGTAAAACTAGCGTACAACTGGCACAACTAGTACACTGCATTATAGTTATTTGCATCTTTCTTGCTATAAGTTTCTTTTACCAGGTCTGCCCTAGAGTAAATGCTCAACAAAGCTAGTTTTAATGGATCTACTGCAGATAATCAAGATGGCCTGAAAAGAAACTTTTCCCTTAATATTATATTCTCTCATAAACGTGTCTATCTATATAATATTATAGTTCAAACTGTAGTCTAATCCTTGTTGTTAAAGTTTGCTTTTAACCTCCCTAAATAGTGTCCTCCTCAGTAAAAACTTCTGCTTTTATGAGAATTGAATGAGAAAACGCATAGAAATTCTTAGTACATGAGGCATAAGAATAGAAAGTTCTCAACTATATAATGATAACAGAATTTGAATTATTATACTGAGTTAAATGATACATTTCTCTCTACCTCTACACAGACACATACACACATTCTTGAACTGATATTTTGAGTTGGAACAATATTTTTATAGCTTTTTTTCTGTGTTCAACTTTGGTCTATATTTTAATAATGTATTCATTGAACAAGGAAATGCCAGAGGCTATGAGTCCTCATTAGAGGTATTAGCACACATAACACCCGGAAAAACTAATTGGGTTAAGAGAAGAAGCACTGTAATATGCCAACATTCTCCAAAGATAAATAAATTACATTTATGGTGTTATTTGTTGAATTAATTATTAGAAAGAAGTTCAAAGCAGCCAGAACCTAGGATTGCCTATTTAGGCACCCCCCATTACTTTTTATCTTACACAGGTAAAATAGTTATGTACTAATTAATACATACAACAAAGAGTACAACAAACAATAACTAGACAGATATAAGCATTAAAAGTACCAAATGGTATTTTAATAGATGTTATGTTGCATTTTTGTAGCATAATTCAAAAACTATGAATATAAATAATAATTTGTGTATAACTGTACTCAGTACAAACAATTATTTAAAGTACAAGATTATAATAATTAAACTTGTGCATATATCATATTTTTATGGTTCAACCCTCATTCTCAAAGTTTAACTTCTTTTAAATTTTTAATTTCTTTTAAAAATAATAAATATTGGCCTCCAAATAAATTTTATGTATGTTTTCCTCAGTGAACTGAATAAAAAAGGTATGTATATTAACCTCTTTTGCAAATTCTACTCATTTGAATATAAGTATGATGCTTTTCAGACATAAATGGATTTGCAAATATTAATGTAACATAGTATAATATTGCATGAAAGTACTCTATAATATATAATAAAATATAACATAATATTTATATATATACATTCAGGAGATATACAAGCACATAATAATTATTTAAACAAAATTTTAAGACTTATTCCCAGTTACATCTCAAGTTAATAACAGCATGGTTCAATATAACACTAGAAAAATATAGGAGCAGCAACTGAGCAAGAGAAAACAAAGTAGGAATGGATTGAGTGAAAATTAATTACCACAGCTAGATTCTACAAGTGCCACTCACCTTAAAATTTTTAGCACTGGTTATGTTCTCTAAGTTTTTATGGATAAGTATGAAAGAGGCTAGTATCAATAGCCTTCTAGTCAAATAAAAATGGAAAGATATAGGCCATAAATCTATTTTGAGAATCACAGCAACTGCGGGTCAGAGCTAATTTACAAAGATAACAAATTCCAAATGGTAGTCTCCAATTTAACAAATGCCTACACCCTACTTGTATTTAACTATGCTCAAGCTTGTTAAATAATGATTCATAGCTATAAATAGGATTGCAAAACTCGAGATCATTTTCTTAAAAAAAGACATATTAAACTTACTAAATATAGAAGTAAAAGCTTATTCCCAGAAAAGAATGATGTTATTTTGCTTCCATTATTTTGATTTAAACCTATAATCCCTCTAGGCTAAGAAACAAAATAAAAATATAATTAGTATTTATTTTCTATTTAATGGTACAATGTTATTACCGAATCTATCTAAAAAACCACAGAAATGTTTAAAAAGGAAAGTCACTTAAAGAAAAGCAACAATATAGATTTGTCAGCGTGTGTTCCATCTAAAATTCTTACACTTTTACTCTTCATGAAACATTCTTCCTGCTGTAATCCTAAATTTTAGTTAGACTAATTATTACTAGAAAAATTGCAAAGAGAATTTAAATTAAGTATTTGCAAATGCCCTAGGACATCCTAGATTCTTACAGTGTTACATTTTCCCAAATACATTCTTGTAAAAAATAAGCTTCAAGTCCAAAAAAAAAAAAAAAAAGCTTCAATATATTCCAGTCAAGTCAATACATTCAGTGACCTAAAGTGAACCAAATGATTATTGGTTGAATAAAGGCCTTTCCTTCCCAAATTCTAAGCATGATGATACTTGTTACAAACACATAAGGTACTCAGCACAAACATTAGGTAAACAATTTGATGGTTTGGTATAAGAACCTACATGTCAGGCACTACCATTTTTTAAGCTCTAATGAGGAATCTGAAGCCCATGGTTGGTAAGCAACTTGCTCAAAGTTAGTTACACACCTGGCAAGAAATAATCACACTTCACAACAAGTTTCTTTATTAGTAAACTCTACCAGACGGTACCTGCATTTTCCTAATCATTCAGCTTGGGCATCTTACAGCCCCACTTACTACCTTGGTTTCCCCAAAGCCTGTCTCCAATCCACAAGCACGTTCTACCAGGCCTTCCCTAACAGGAGAACTGCACTGTGTCCACTTGTCTCACTTCCATTACTACCACCCTGGTCCAGTCCATTCATTCTCTAATTACAAAAACTGTAACACAAGTTCTTATTTGGAAAACTCTGATTCTCTACATTTTCACAATTTCTTAAGTTTCTTAAGTTTATTTAATACCTCCCAATTAATCTGTTTTTGAAAACATAAATGTCATTGTGTCATGGCGCTTTTGAAACTCTTTCCAAGCTTCACTCTGTGCTTCAAGTGTAATCAAGTAAAATTCTGAATAACACCACCAAGCCCCTGCAATATTTGGTTCTTGATTGTCTCTCCAATCTCATACTAGTCACTGTTTCTCTCACCCCCACTCCATTCCTACCCACTGCCTCACAGACCATTTAAGAGTCACATCAGCCTTCCTTCAGCCCTTTCCCTTTCAGAGGCTATTTTTCCTTCCTTACATATTAAATCCAGCTTAAATGTTACTTCCTCAGAGAGGCCTTCTTGATCATTTAGCTGAAGAGTTTCCCTCCTCTATTCTCTAAATATGTTTGAGTCTTACATATTTATTTTGTAACTATATATTTTATTATTCATTGATTTATTGTCTGTGTACTCAATGAAGGCATAATCTCCAAAAGGTAGGAGAATTTTATTTATTTTTTCACTCTAAACCCAGCACCTAGGACAGTGTCAGCCCATGCAAGGCACACACAGAGAGTTTATTAATAATACATACTTTGGCATATACTACAATTTGTGTACCTTTGACTACTGATAATAATATATCTTAAATTGTTTTATAAGAAAATCATTAGAAGATGCCCCAAATGGAAATTCTATGTCAATTTTGAGATTGGAGCCATTTATGAGTTTGGAAACTAAATGAAATCATTAATTTTCAAATATCAAAAATGTTTTTCAAAAGAATATATAAGAAAAAGTCACATGTGTGTTCTCCTTTTAATCAATATAGGTATGTATGCACTGGCAAATACAAGCATCTTATAAGCAGTGGTGCTATCCATCTGTCTGTCTGTCTTTAGATTCTATGAGATTTAACTCAGTGTTTCATGATATTCTTTTACTAAACTATACCCTTAATGAAAATTATAAAAATGTCATATATGGAGTTTTAAACTTGGTCTCCAATTCTGTCTGTTATTTACATGTACACTTACATACACATACACATATACAAAACACAGCTTAGAGTTTAGCAGTGGTTAGATAACTCATGGAAAAGTTGTTCTCACATTTTTATTGTAAATCAGAGTTACTTAGGAAGCTTGTTTAAAAAGAAAATCATCTGCCCAGGTCCACCCCAGAGATTTCCATTCAGCATATCTGGGGGGAGGTCAGGCCACTACATTTTTAACAAGCTCCTCAAGGGCTTCTCATTCACACTGTCTTAGCAGGAACTTTTTAAACTTCTCTAAGTAGACACTTTTTAAGTTACTTGGTTTCAGTTCTGTTTTTCTTTTCTTTGGCATCTTCTGGTAAGTAGAGCCTATTAATGTTATGTCAAATTATTTTAAGACCTTTTGAAATATTCCCCCCTTACCCTGTCTCATCCACACTATTCCATTTTGAGTTCCTTGAATATGTCAAGTCCCTTCCTACCTCTGCACCTCTTACTTCAGATTCTTTCTGCCTCTAAACTCTACCTTCAGTTCTATATGGCTGTATTATTCCATCCACTAGGGTTCTCCTTATGTTATCTTGTCATTTCCTCCAAGACACCTTTTGCTATGTTGGTTATAGGTTTACTTGTTAGTAGGAGGTCTCACAATTTACTTATGACTATGTGCCACTGGAATTCAAGGCCTCTTTGAAGGTAGACCTTGTTTTCTGTCCTTAACCCTATACCCCAAAAACAGAACATACCCCTTGGTATAAAGTAGATCTCAAAAAATTAAGTGTTACTTAATGTATTCATTCCTGGACAAGTCATTGTTTAGCCTTTCATTTTTTCCCCCTTGTTAGTGATTTTTCCGCACAATTAGATAAAAAAATCTAAACATTACTTTAGAATTAGCCCATGCTTATCTCATTTCTTAAGTTAGAAAACTCAACTCAGGGAGGTTGAGAAACTTGCCTTGCCCATCAAGTCTATAATTAGTATCAGATTAAAGGATAGCACTCCCAGTCTAGCTCCTGGTCCACTATTTCCTTCTCGACCCCACACTATCGTTCAAAATTATATATTGTACCTCTCACAACAATTGTATTTGCTAAATTCACATGGAAGCTGTCATATACTAAAAATGATGGGCTAGTTTTGGGGGGGAAATGCTCTATACTGTATTTCTGTTTTTTAAGATTTTCAGTAGCTGTTTTACCTCCTCCCCATCGCAGGCATCTTGCTAGATCATTGCCGGTCCCAAGAGGCAGAATGGCAACTGGAGGATGCTTGACAACATTAGCCTTTTCTGTGGAATCAAAAATTAAAATAAAATAAGATAAAATTTTGATCACAGATGGAACAACAGTAAAAAAGACAGCTTGGCATGAAATGAAGGCATTCCACTAGGTACCTAAAAGGCGGAAAAGTTGTGTTTTATATCTATATACAATTAGAAAGTAAGATTAATTTGTATTTATAAAACACATATAAATACCATAATTCACAAAGTGATAGGAATTTTCAAGATTCATGTTTGAAGAAAGCCTTTTAAAATCTTAACTTAGGAGATGCCTCGGTGGCTCAATTGGTTAAGCGTCTGCCTTTGGCTCAGGTCATGATCTGGGGTTTTGGGATCGTGTCCTGCATCAGGCTCCCAGCTTAGTAGGGAGTCTGATTCTCCCTCTGCCTTCTGCTCCCCCTATTTGTGTCCACATGCGCTCTCTCTCGCTCTCTCTCTGACAAATAAATACATAATATCTTTAAACAAATAAAATAAAATCTTAACTCAATTAAAATTAAAAATTTCAGTGGATTTAACATAATGGAAATTTCAAGGATGCAGATAGATGTGTCATAAGAATATACTAGAGGAGAAGGGAGTTGAAGGAAATTGGAGGAGACGAACCATGAGAGACTATGGACTCTGAAAAACAATCTGAGGGTTTTGAAGGGGCAGGGGGTGGGGAGTTGGGTGAGCCTGGTGGTGGGTATTATGGAGGGCACATATTGCATGGAGCACTGGGTGTGGTGCATAAATAACGAATTCTGTTACACTGAAAAGAAATTAAAATAATAATTATATATATATATGTGTGTGTGTGTGTGTGTGTGTGTGTGTGTATACACACACACACACTAGAGGGACATCACCAAAGTAGAAGTGTGGGTTCCTATTAAAATATTCTTTTACTACACCATCTCTAGGTACATTTCAATTTAAGGAATAAGATATTTTGAAAAATCAAACTCTAAAAGCTAATAAAATGCTGAAAATGTTTCACTATGTTGTTCCTACCCATGGTGCTGCTTTGAGTCAGAGCAAGCAATGTCAGAATTGGGTAACTCTACGATCAACAAGTTTTCTTTGAGATTAAGCTTTACAGAATGTAATACTTCGGGCTTAGAGCAGTAAAGATCTCTGCCATCGAAATTCCATGTATTTTTTAAGACTTTATTTATTTATTTGAGAGAGACAGCACAAGCAGGTGCAGGAGGGGCAGAGGGAGAAGGAGAAGCAAACTCCCCACTGAACAGTGAGCCGGACACAGGGCTCCATCCCAGAACTCCAGGATCATGATCTGAGCTGAAGGCAGATGCTTAATTGACTAAGCCACCCAGGTACCGCAAAATTCCACATGGTTTTGTTTATATGACTGATTAAGAGAGAGAGAGAGAGAGAGAGAGAGAGAGAGAGAGAGCACATGCATGTACGTGAACAAGCTGGAGGGTTGGAGGAGGAGCAGAGGCAGAGGGGGACAGAGAGTCTCAAGCAGACTCCATGCTGGGCATGGAGCTTCATGTGGGGCTCAATCTCACAACTCTGAGATCATGACCTGGGCCAAAACCAAGAGTCAGTACTTAACCAACCAAGCCACCCAGGCACCCTCACATAGCTTTGTTTAAGCCATCATATGCCTTGAATGACTCTCACAAACATATATTACTTTTCCTTACTTTTTCTACTTTCTCAGCCCCTCAAAGTGAGTATGTGTCTATGTGGAAGAATGGGGAAGGAACAGACTATTTAGGGATGGATGTGTCATGATGTAATCGCCAAGGTTTAGATTTGAGCTAAAATAAACTCATAATATCCTACTGTTTTCACTAAAATTCTCACAAGTATTCAGACTCTGTTCAAGCAACTCTAATTTCTGCAATTTCTGAATTCTGATTTTCTCCTTAGATATTGCATATTATACTATTTTTGTCTTTAACTGGAAGGCCAAAGAACAGAATTTTCACTGTTTCTTAAAAAAAAAAAAAACATTAGTAGACTAGAATCATAAGATGCTTACCAAAAAGTATGCTGACAACATATATTTACTTTTAATTTGAATACTTCTGTGTGCATGGAAAGATAAAATATGTTCACCTGCATTAACTAAATAAAAGTGTTTTAGTTTACATAGGCAGTAAAACTTCTTTTGAACAAATTATCTCCCTTCTGTGAAAGGGCCCATTTAAAAAAATATATATATACACATATATATATATATAAAAATATATATATATACACACACTTATATACACTTATATACATATATATGTATATAATATATATATTATATATATATATATACACACACACACACACACATACACACACACACACTTGGCGGGGGCGGGGGGGGCACAAGCAGGAAGAGCAGAGGAAGAGGGAGAGATAATTTCAAGCAGACTCTGCCTCGAGTACAGGGCCCAACAGGGGCTTGATCTCAGGACTCTGAGATCATGACCTGAGCTAAAACCAAGAATTAAATACTCAACCAACTGTGCCATCCAGATGTGCCTGACACAGCCCCCTTTTAAAAAGGAATTGGTCAATAAAGAAATGGAAATTTGTTTGGAATTTATCTCCTAATGAAGGCCAATTCATGATTATTTTACTGATCAGTAATCACTTCTGACAGCTGACTGTCTCTGAAAAACCAGGTAATTTTTCTAAATCGTCAAGCTTTTGTGTACATGTCTACATGTACTCCTCAGTCATGTATCTGCTTTGTTTCTCATAAAAATAAAGTTGTAAAAACTTAAGTAGAGGGGCGCCTGGGTGGCTCAGTGGGTTAAGCCTCTGCCTTCGGCTCAGGTCATGATCCCAGGGTCCTGGGATCGAGCCTCACATCCGGCTCTCTGCTCAGCGGGGAGCCTGCTTCCCCCCCCCCCTCTGCCTGCCTCTCTGCCTACTTGTGATTTCTCTCTCTGTATATCAAATAAATAAAATCTTAAAAAAAAAAAAAAAACTTAAGTAGAGACACAATCTAGGTTAAGGTGAAAAGAGCTCTAATCCCAGTTCTGTCAATTTATAGCTTTCTGATCCTATTCTAATTATTTAACTTCTCCACACCCTACAGCCTCTCTCTAAAATGGGATTATCTATACTGTGTCACAGAGTTGTGAGAATTAAGATGAATGGGGGCTAAACTCTTAGCACATCTATGACAGAGTACATAATAAATAAAAAAATAGCTATGGTAATAATAATATGGATGCATAGGCTAAGAATGTCCACAGATGCTAAGGTTTTGAGGCACCATGCTTGAATAAAATAAGCACATCTATTTGACATAAGTTTTATCACCAATGCTAAGATTCTCTTTGACTCCCTCCCCAGGGCAAAGAAACAATGGAATTTGTAGAACCTGATTTGAAAATAGCTCTGAGGGTTTAGTAAATTCCACGAGAAGTGGATTTAAAAAGAAAGATTTCTAGATACTTGTAAATTATTTTGTCAATTAAAACTTTGAATTATAGAAAACCCATTAAATCAGTAAGTAATGTGCAACAATGCCAGATGTCCAATCATATCACTGTAGCATACAAAGATATCAATGCATTAACAAAATAAATAAAATATACAGAATTTTAGGTTACCACTCTCACCCCAGTCATGTTAAGTATGTGTCTTCATTACCTATGCAGTCCAAAATCCACCCCACGGTTCCATCTCCACCACAGGCTAACACTCTGAAATCAGGAACATCACGGAAAAAGTTTAACCTGAAAAATAAGCATGTTATGGCACATGATTGATATTTTAATATTTGGACTTGTAAAATTTTGTATTCTTAGCATTTTATCTAATAAGAGACTTTTCTACTTGATGAAAAATGTAAGATAACCTCAAGATTTTATTGAAAATTATTAAATTCTTATGTAGAATAAAATTCTAAAATTAAAGAATTAACATCTTGATTTGAACATATATTAAATATGTATTTTATTTTTTCTTTTATCAACTCTAAAGTTTAAAAAAAAACCTTATACATTATAATGATTTTTATTAAAATATTCTTTCCCGTGTTCCCGTGTGATCTGCATTTCACATATAACCCAAAGTGACATTTACTACAGCATTTCATTGGATAATTTTTATTAATCAAAAATTCTCTTTTGAATCATTATATACATACAACTATAATGCCAGCAAATATGTCTTTGAGAGTTTTCAGACTCTTCCATTACTGGAAGAAATTGATCACACTGCTTTTGGGTTCTGTTTCAGTGATTCCTCTGACTTAGAATCTGCAAATGGGAGCCAGGCTTCTCTTTTCTTTTGACATGGCCCTCAGTGTTTGCTACCTCGGAACACTCAAGCCTAACTGCTGGGTGGGCATAATAAACGCCCTTAGCTTCTTTGCTATTGCCCATAGCACTATGCTAATAAGCAACCTACCTTGGAAAAAAGTTAAAAAGGCAGGTAACACAGCCAGTTATACAATTGTACATGCCTACTTTCTTGCAATAAAAAAAAAAAAAAGGAAGAAAGAAACAACACAGAAATATGTGGAATGTGTCTGTTTACCTCCCTTGCCCAGGGATAACCACAGGTAATATAATATGCAATCATCCAAGAAATTTTTCTATATATTTACGTATATGAATATGCACATATGAATTTTATTAAACACACATTTTTAACATGAATAGGCTCATGCTATACATCCTGTTAATTTGTGTATATTTTTTTAAATTTAAAAATATCTAAGAGATCGTTCTGTGTCAGCTCACACAATGTTGCAACATGATTTACAATAAGTGAATGTATTACATAAAGTATTCATTGTGCGATCAAATAAACCATTTCTCTTCAGGTACTGTTGAACTATTTCTACTTACAAAAAATAAGTATTATAGTTAACACTGTTTGAAGTACATTTATGTGAACATACACATATATTTTGAAGGCTAATCTTCTAGAAGGGAAAACGACTATACCATCATACTACTCTATAGCAGAACTATTTCTGCTATAGAAGATGTGTCAATTTCTTTCAACTCCGAAACACTACTTATAAACAACTTTATGATATTTCTTCAATAATAATGAAAAACCAAATTATGCTTTTAGTGTAAAATCACACATTCCTGTTTGCGAGTATGTTGAGCATATTTTTGTAGGTTTACAAGTATGTGATCTCTTCTATGAACTGCATCTTCAAACTCTTGCCCATCTTTTCTACTGAGTTGTCTTTATTATCTTATAAATTCTACATATTATGGGTGTTTTATTTTAAATTAGCATTACTAGAAAAACATTTTGTTAAATAAAAACAATGCATAAACATAATAGAAATGTATAAAAATCAACTAAAATCCCACCACCTGATATTAAGAGCAATGAATATTTAGAATATCAGACTTCCACATACTTCCTTAGGTATTATATTGTAGATATTTTCCTTTTGTTAGACATGCTGCAATATTCTCTTTGAGTTTTTTATAATGGATATCCATTATAATATCCATTATAAAAGACTCTCCTTGAGTCTTTTATAATGGATAAATTAAGTACCTATGTACCAACTGCCCACCCCAGTGGGAGAACATTTCCAAAAACTTATATAGACCACTATGCTCTTTCCCTTTAGCATCCTTTATCCTCATCCACAAAAGTGAGCACTATTCTAAATTTTCAGTTATCATGCATATGCCATAGACAACATTCTGTTCACTTTTTGCTTTTTCCACTTGGTATTGTTACTAAGACTCAATCATGTGATAGCTAAAGTTGTCTCCATGTATATTTGAAGTTATTTCATTTCTACTGTTAATTATCATATATGTGAGTGTGCGTTTTTAAACCCATGTCAATGGACATTTGGATTGGTTAGCTTACATTCTTATAAACACTGTATTATTGGACATGCTTCCTAGTGCTCACGAACAGTGGCTACTTTTAGAGTAGGGTACACTTTAATGCAACTTTTTGTTTCCCAAAAAAGTTGTACCAATGTATGCATTCATTTTCAATATAGATATTTGGCTGAGACATGATCTCTAACATTTTTAATGTTACACTTCTTAATTTCATGGGTTTCCTCTTTTGTAAAACGGTTATTCATGACTTGTTTCCTTTCTCTCCTTTTTCTCTACTCCTTTTTATATTTATTGATTTGTAAAAATTCTTTACTTGTTCCTAATTTTAATACTTTTTTACAAATATCTTCTACAAATTGAAATTTTTTAAATTTTAATGTGTATTTTAATAAACAAGATTTGGTTTTAATGTATTCCAATTTATCAACCTTTTCCTAAGTGGTTAGCACTTTGACCTGTGTTGTGTAAGAAAAGTTTGCCTACTCAGAGGTCAGAAGATAATTAATATATACTTATATATATGTAATATAATGTATGTAATGTATATTATACATATATATATATATAATTTATATATAATTCATATATAAATTTTTAAAATTTCAGTTTTACTTTTAACAGGTCTATGTTGTGGTGTGAGGTAGGAATTCACTTCCCTTCTCACCCTTTCCTCCAACCTCCATCCTCTTTCTTTCTTTCTCACTCTTTCTTTTTCCTCTTCCTCCCTCCTTTCTTTCTTTGTGGCTGTTGAGCATCAATTTTTCTTTCTTCTTTAATCCATCCTTTTACTTATGGGATAATTCTACATCTTACCACACAAGCACCATCATAAATCAGATTTCCATATATGAGTATATTTCTTTTTGAACTGTTTTATTTTATTCATATTTTGTCCATGCCTGCACCAGTATCACATTCTTATAATTCTTTAAGTAGTTTTATAGTAAGTCTATATCTCACAGAGCATGAAGTATCTAGGCTACTATTTCTTCTTTGATTTTTCTATATACATATTTTAAAGTTAATTTGTCCTATTCCACAAAAATAAGGATTAAAACAAATAAAGACCAATTAGGACACTGATCAGAGTTAACATTAAGTCTATAGATCACTTTTGGGACAAAAAAAATCTGTAAAATTTAAATTGAGTTTCTTCATCCATGAATATAGTATACCAATAATATTGGTACTATTGGTGATCTCCAATCCTTATAATTGTTATTTCCTATTGTGCTGCCCAGAGCTCCAAAACATTGCTGAATTGGGATATTCAGAGGTAATGCTCCTATCTTGTTCCTAAATTTAAACAGAATATTTCTATATTTTCCCCATGTAATATGATGTTTTTGTACAGATATTCTTTTTCTTTCCTTTTTTTGAGAGACATCTTTTATAAGGTAATAAAATTTCCTTCTATTCCTATTCTAGTAAGGATTTTCATTATGGATCTGTTATAATTTTTTTTTACATCTTTTGAGATTTTATTATGGCTTATCTCATTTAACCAATAATGTGGGAATATACATTTAAACATTTTTGTATCATTAAAGCATCCTTATGATACTTTTATATACCCAAATTGGATACTGTTTATTAATATTTTTATAGAGAACTGGATTCAGTTTGTTAATATTTTGCTAAGACATTTTGAATCTATATTCATGAACACAACAGACTATTTTTCTTCCTGATACCACCCCTAATTTTTTGTCAAAATTATTCTGTCTCAGAAAATGAGTTTCAGAATATGCCTTCATCTTCCATTTTTGGAAGCATGTGTACAATTTTGGAAGTTCCTTAAAACTTGTGGTACTTACATATAAGCTATTCTATTTCTGGTGAGTCTTTGGTTTCTCTCTTTCCTTCTTTTTAAAAATAATTATTTGAATTCCTTTCACAATTATGGAATAAACTTTCTATTTTCTAATTCTCCCTAAATCAGTTTTTGCCAGTCATATAGCCTATTAATCTGTCTATTTTCTAATTTTCAAAGATTAGCTAATTGAAACCTAAGAAAGTTTTTCTTTTTTTTTTTTTTAAAGATTTTATTTATTATTTATTTGACAGAGAGAGATCACAGTAGACAGGCAGGCAGAGAGAGAGAGAGGGAAGCAGGCTCCCTGCTGAGCAGAGAGCCCGATGCGGGACTCAATCCCAGGACCCTGAGATCATGACCTGAGCCGAAGGCAGCAGCTTAACCCACTGAGCCACCCAGGTG
Source organism: Mellivora capensis (assembly GCA_004024625.1). Classification (NCBI taxonomy): domain Eukaryota; kingdom Metazoa; phylum Chordata; class Mammalia; order Carnivora; family Mustelidae; genus Mellivora; species Mellivora capensis. The sequence continues at coordinate 60,087 of PISX010002822.1, read as the reverse complement.
CCCGAAACCTAAGAAAGTTTTTCAAAACATGCTGGCAGCTGAGAAGTTTACCATAGAGCTAATTGTTTCTGGTGAAAGCCTAACCATCCATTTGACTCACCATTGTTCTTCTATTCCATGATGATGTTTCATGTCTTATTCATTCTTGTTGCTTTTAAAATTGTCATCATTGGTTCTTCAGCAGCATCCTACCCCCAAACATAAACCCCATGTGACTGTCAGACCAGCTTACTCTCTATAAATTGACTGCTAAGTGGATTGAAAAATTGACCTCTCTATCTCAGCCTATTACTCCACTCAATCCATGCTGTTTTCCCTAGAGAGTCATTCACTCCTTATTTCATTCATTCATTGGAATTGTAGCCTTGGAAAATTATTTAATCATTCTCAGTCTCGGTTTCCTTATCTTTAAAATGGAGTTAATGCCATCTGCTTTGTTGGGCTGTTTTAAGAAATAAACAATATGTGTATGTAAATTAAATTGTACTATCCATAGACTATTACTAATTCAATTATTTTCCCTTCATTAAAAGTAGTATATATGTTTTATAGGTCAGAGTGCCACTCCTCTATTTTCACCCCCCACCCCAGTGTTCTGGCAAAATAATCACAAATAGAACTTCCTACCAAGCAAAGCTGGATGGGCAGTGAGTTTTCCTACCTTCGATCTGAAACTATAGCAAACCAACTACTGGGAGACCTGGTTATGACACTGCATTAGGGACAGAAAGTGTGGAGGAAAATAGGTATGATTGAGAACAAACAAATCCAAGAGACCTGACAAGAACAAAAATACAGGGCTGTGCGGGGTACAAACTTTTCACTCATTAAGCTGTGAAGACCAGCAGATGTGAGGTTCCCACTTCAAAGGACATCCTAACAACAAGAAGGATGAGGGAATAAAGAGTGTCTAGAAAGATATCTGTTAGTGGAAACTTTAGTACTGTGTACTCTACTTTCACCTACCAATTTCAGAGGTTCACCCGCGGAATTAATGCATAATGAAGTAATCATGCATGGCCCCGGAATTTATTTAGACTATTTTTATGGAGATTTATGAAATTAAAACTTAAAATGACTTATGAAGTGGATTAATGATTTTTGAGTTTCCAGTGTTGGTCATTCATGCTCTCCTAGAGCATTTCCTATTTATCTACAGTAGCTAAATTTGAAAGAGATCTTAAGTTAATGTACAGGTTTCGCACCTCCACGTCAGAGGCTTGTCTATCACATTTGCTCAACAGCCACTGCTACAGCACACCCTATAAAAAAGTGGGTGGTGAGGTTTTTGAACCACTAAAAGCAAATTGAGATAGTAAGATTTAGAAGTCTACTTTCCATTTCTAAAAAAGTGTGAAGATAAAACTAATATAGAAAATTCAGGAAGTTTTAATTTGTACTTGACAACATTATTTTAAAAACACACTGGGAAAACTTTTTTTAAAAAGAAGAAAGAAAACCTGTAGTACTGATTCCATAATCTTGGAAAGTGTCTTATAATTAGATTTCTTAAATGACTATATGCAGGAATTTCTTTTTATTCTAATCTCCGTTTTGCCGTTCAAAGAAAAGAAATGATTCTGTCATTTATATATGATCGGGCTATATCGGTTAGAAATCAGGTTGAACATATAAAAATAAATATATGTATAACAATTAAACAATGTACATCGTATAAAAATATATTCTGTGATATTTAGAAGAAACCAGTATGAGATTCATAATTATCGTTATCTTGATAGCATGGAATGAAAGCTCATTTAATTGTACCTATTCATGTTTCTTTGTATTAAAGAAACATAAGGTCGAAGGATCGAAAATAACTTTATTATATGCCCTCAAGCCTCCTTTTCCTCTTCTTTGTTTAGAAGAAATAGTTTATCTCAAGAGCTTGCCTTAAGAAAGCTCTGCATTCTGATTTAAGCATTTTGAGCCAGAAACAAACATACTTATCTCTTATTACTCAGCTCAATTCATATTCATACCTGCATGTACACAGTTACCTATTATTCTTACTGTTATAAGATTAAATAGCTTCACAACTGCCTCATTAAAATCAGGTTGAAATTGCTGATTTGTGATGTTGTTATTGTTTTCAAAACCATATTTATAGTCCAGAAAAACAACTCCTAACACCTTCCACCTCACTTCCTAATACCCAAAGTGCATCTATACATACTGGTATCACTGGATACTATTACTGCTGCTGCAGTCAGGTTAGAAAAATCTATGCATGAAGCAATTATGTCCCCCAAAAGTTTCCTCTATACTATATGCTACCAAATTGGGGAAGGGTTATATTTGATCTTTTCCTGTGGATCTTGATAATGTCAGCTTCAAAGTGATTACTCATCAACTGTAATGTGCCTCCTCCAACATTTCAGCTTAGACTAAAACTAATTATAAACATGTCCTGTCGTCTCATATCCCAGGTACTCTATTTTACTAATAAAGGTTAGGTAAACTAGAAAGTGCACCTATTTTAAACAAATTTGGCTAATCTTTTGAGGATATTGTATGAAAGATGAATTTACACTCTTTTGGGCATGTAGATAAGTGGGATATTCATAAAAATGTAATTTGGACTCATGGATATGGACCCAGTATAACTTAATGCTGTTACCATCACAGCCAGAAATAACTTCCAGAGTATTTGAGAAAATATATATTCCAGTGTACCATTAACTGAAACATTAATTTCATTATCTCTGGAAATATCAAAGACATATTTATGCAAATGTATATTTTACAAGAGAAGGAGAAAGAATAAGAGAGAAAGGCAGTGAGAAATGCCAAAAAGATTATGAGAGACAGAAAATGAGGGAATATTTGTTCTTGAGAACCCCTGTTATCTTATTAAATAACTTTAATGTTCTCCCTGGCATAAAATGAATTAGAAAGGAGAAATCAGGAAACAATAGACTCCCGAATGCAGTCCAACTATTTGTTCCTTTTTGACTCATGCACATAATTCTTAGAAATTAATGTTACAAAATATCAAACTCTCTTAGATGATTTTTGAATGACTAAAGACAAAGTAATACTTAGCTAAATAGTCTTAACCTTTTACCGAAACTATTCATGATTTCATTTGTATAATAAAATGCTTTTATAAACATCTTATTTTAAAATATAAATTTATTCTGGTATGTAGAAAATAGCAACCCTTTTAGGATGTTTTAAATATACGTAAACATAAATTAGTATTTAGGGTCCAAGTAACCGAAAAACATAAAACAACAGTTTGGTTTTTTTTTAACATTTCTTCTCATCTATACATGTTAAGAATTTTCTGCATTAGAATGAAAAGGAGGTAATTTTTTTTAGGATTTTATTAATTTATTTGAGAGAGAGCAAGTATGAACAGGAGCAGGGGCAGAGGGAGAGGGAAAAGCAGACTGCCCACTGAGCAGGGAGCCTAAGGTGGGGCCTCAACCCAGGACCCCAGGGATCATGGCCCGAGCCCTGAGCTGAATGCAGACATTTAACTGACTGGGCCACCCAGGCACCCCCAAAGGAAGGTAATTTGACTCAGTATTCACATAACTATATTTAGTGCTACAAATATGCAATCAAGTTGGTGACCAAATACATGTGTCTTCATCCCTCGAAGTCCTAAAGTAATTCATATGTGTTTGCATACTAACATATATGTATGTACATGAAAATGCAATTGAAATATTTCTTCTAAGTTTGTAAGTTATATGACTACAACATAAGTAAAAAAAAAAAAAGACTGAAATTTTGAAGTGAAGAATGAAAAGAAATATATGATAAAGAGTTTTAATTCACACATATTTCCTGATCTTTAAAAGAAGTTAACTTGGAAGACTTCATTCTTAATACTTCCAATTGGAAAGCACAAAGACATCATCTGTGGTCCAAAGGACACTATCTAAAATTAACTCCTAAAATGTAACAGCAGAAGAGATTAGGTTGCTTAGGTTTCTTTGGCACATCTACTCAAATCCATTTTGTCATCCTAATGCTTTTATTGTTAGTAATTAGAATGAGGGTTTTTTTTTCTATATTCATCAGATCTTTCCACCAAGTTAATTTTATAATGTGGAGAAGAAAGTATTGTGAATTAGGAAATATCACATGAAGTTCTCTAGAGGAAAAATAAAATTCTTTGACAAGGATCAAACACAACAGAATAGCTATATATGCCTAAGAAAGAGAGTTACATTTAATAGAATATTTATATGTGAGAAAAGTAATTTTATAAGTGATTACAGCACCTGCACCAATTCATTTATTTAATATGCATTTAACTACAACTCTGTACCAAAAACTGGGTTAGATTCCAGAGACTGAAAAGCAAGACAGAGTCCTTGCCTTCAGATATCTCAATGGCTTAACTGAGCAAGCAGACAAAAAACCCACACAGTTCAGGTCGCAGTAGAATGTTCTTTGGGAGCTGCTGATGCAGATTAAACAGAGAAGTGTATCAAGGTTGGTTTAATAAAAGTGGAGACAGACACCTGTGTTGAATTTTAAAGCTGTGGTAAGTTAATTCTCTGATGAACTGGTGGACAGGGGAAAGGAAGAAGTGAATGAAAGTTTAATATATAAGAAAAAGAGTGAATATAAGAAACCAGTAAAGTGATTAGATGAGAATTTCTGGACAGTGTGAAATAATTCATTGTCAGAAGAAAGGGAAAGGTGAACGGTCTTCCCCTTCATCATATTGGGATACAAGTCAGTGAACAAGTTTGGGAAAGGGAAAAAAAAAATTAGTTTCATATTAGACATGTAAAATTTGAGATACCTATGGGACATTCTTATGGAAATGTCGCCTAATAGTTATGCAAATCTATACAGGGCTGCAGAGAGAAATTTGAGATGGAAGGCAATATTCAGAAGCAATCCAAATATTTCTGATTATCAAAATCAGGAAAGGAAGTAAGAAGAAGGAACAGAACAGAAGTTAAAATGGTCACGACAGAATACAACAAAAGATTTGCTCTTTTATGGGATTAAAACCTTGAGCAAATTATTTAAACTGTCTGATCATAACCTTCCTCATCTGCAAATGGAGAAAATGCCCAATACATAAGGTTGTTATACTTTGCATAAGCCTTGACCTATGCCCTACAAATCACTATTATTTGATTATTATAAAATTAAGGAAGCATATTGCATGAAATAGAATTCTGAGTACGAAATTCTAGGAAAACGTGACTTTCGAGAGATGTACCAAGAAGGATGTATCCAATTATATAAGAAGAAACAATTCTAGAGATGGGAGACAATTATTTCCTAACATCCAAGGGAGAAGAGAGGTGACTGGGTAGCTCAGTTGATTTAGTATCCAACTCTTAATTCGGCTCAGGTCATGATCTCTCGGTCATGGGATCAAGCCCAGAATTGGGCTCCTCACTCACCAGGGAGTCTACTTCAGATTCTTTCCCTCCACTCTTCCCGGCTCTCTCTCTGTCTTTCTCCAAGTAAATAAATAAATCTTAAAAAAAAAAAAAAAATCCAAGGGAGGAGAGACTTTTAAGAAATATAAAAATTAGCAAGACTTTATCCTACACCCAGAAGTTTATTACTGACAACAGCAGTCTCAATGGAGAGTAGAGTCAAAATCCCAACTACACTGAAGAGGAAATGAAAGAGTGGAAAAACAGCTCATTTTATTAAGTATTTCGTTGTGAAAAAAACAAAGGAATGGGAAGGTAAGTGGATTTACATTTGCTCAAACATTTTTAAAAATTTAAAATTTAAAAAATTAAAAACCTCCATTAGTTTTATATGCTGCTCGTTTTTTGCAACATGACAGTCCTAGGAATTACTTATCTGCATTCCCTTTGGTCTTGAATCTCTACCAATTCTTATTGTTAATTTATAATAACACTGTAAACATTGTGTATATTTTTTATAAATTAGGTCAAATCACTTTAGTGTAGAGTGTGCTTATAGTAAGAGGGCTTACATAGGGGTGCCCTGGTGGTGCAGTTGCTTGAGCATCTGACTTTTGGTTTTGGCTCAGATTCTGATCTCACGGTCATGAGATAGAGCCCTAAGTAAGGCTCCATGCTCAGCATGGAGTCTGCTTGAGATTCTCTCCCTCTGTCCCTCCCTCCACGCAAGCTCTCTCTCTTTCTCTCTCTCAAATAAATAAATAAAATCTTTAAAAAGGGCCTACATAGTTATGATAAAAAGGCAATAGAAGAGAATAGCTTAAAGATGTGATAGCAAGGGGGTGGGATAATGAAGAAGGGTCAAAGAAGGAAGAGGAGCAGGGATCCAGAGAGGAAGATGAATACACTTTATCTAGTAGAGAAGCCACATCTGAAAAGAGAATAGAGGAGGGAGTCAAGAGAGATCGCATATCAATGTTTCCATAATGGTATGAATAACAAACATAAGTTGAAGTACTTTCCTTTCCGTGATACCTCATTGATAAATTAAGAGTGAAGGTGAATACTGATTTTGTGGGGTGTGATATTTATAAAATTTGATGCCTTTTTAAGAAAAAAATGTGTAAAAATCAGGTTTTAGAAATTATATATAAATATGTACATATACGTATATGTATTTAGAATAAGAAATCACAACAGACTGCAAATTTAAGAGCACACAGACACTACATTATAAGGTCGAGAATAATAGCCTAATAATTTCATTAATGTTCATTTCTTGGCCTTTTGGCTAATCAAGTATAATAATTTCATTAATGAACTGCCTGATTGACTTAAACATTTTTTATATTTGGTCAGCTTTTCATAAGACAATAATTTTGAATATTTTTATGAAGAGATGACAAGATGAGATCAAACTGTAGATTTCTACAGGCCTCTATGTTAAATTATTTTAAACTGTCACACTTCTTCAGTGGTAGAATTTTAAATGAAAGAGAAGGTTATAAAATGAAAAAGACTTACTGGAGTAGTATTATCCACAGATATTTTAAGGACTCCATTACTTAAATGATCTGAGATTTGAGCCTTACTTGCTTGATTTTTCCAGGTTTCCTAGTGACTATAGAATCTGTAGGACAACTGAGTAATTTGTGTGTGTTTGTATATATGATCATGCTCACATATGAACACACATAAAATTTGAAAATTAAGGCTTCTATTTTAATTAATAATATAGTAAAATTTCTTTGGATGCAATTACCACATCAATTCAGACCATATGTTTTTATCTATTGTTTCTGACTTTAGTCAAAACCATATTTTTGCCATGACTATGTGCTTCAACAAAATCTATATTCAAATTATCACCATAGGAAGAAGTAATAAAATCATTACTGTTTTACTTTTTAATGGATTTTCTGTTTAAAGTATTCTGATTGCTCTGATATAAAAATGGGATTGCTGAATCTTTTTAAAGTTTTTCCTCCAATGAAGCCAAAATATTAATGGTTAATCACTTCACTTATAACACACATAAAAAACTTGGAATTGAACATGAATATTAACTTAGGACAATTACTTGATCTAAATGAAAGGTCATTCTTCAAAGAGTGATAGGCAAAGAGATTTTCTACAGTTTAAATGGCTGTTTTGAGCAGATAATTAGCTATTAATTTAGAAGCAGATACTAATGCTCCTATAGCATATTTGTGCTTATAGTTTCAATATGCACAATGATACCACTAGAGTTCCCATAGTTGATGGTACATGTTAAGTACTTCATAAAAATCATGTATTCATTTATCAATTATCTCTGAGAAAAGAGAAACTCAGAACTGAATTTTTCATTCAATATGCATTTTCATATTGCTGATTTTTGCTGAAAAGTTTTATTGCAAAATAAAAGTGTACAAAACAAATATTTATAAATTTAAATTACATGTTTAGTTTTTTTAAAACACTGAATAAGGTTATTCAAAGCATTCATTAAAAATAATTGGCAGGACAGCTCATTTTCTCTTCCTCACATTTATTTAATATACATCTAACCTATGATTTCCCCCAATCTCTACAGATATTGCTGACTGGCATATTTGTTCTCCTTTGCATTTCACAAGGAGATGAGATTCCATGGGCTGGTATACAAGTTAGCCAAAAGGATTTTTAGTGCATATTTATTTTTTTCTTTGAACTCACGATATACTGCACTTCAGAAGAAATTGCTTTTTGTTTTGCATGTGAGAATGGTTGGGAAAAGATAGTCATTTTTCTGGTTATGTTTCATATTTAATGATTATATGTAAAAGTGAGAACACCATTCATTGGACAGATGTGTCTTACGTCCGACTAGAGGAAAACATAGCAGAGACTGGATATACAAACTGGAGAGAACACAAACCCATAATCATCAGAGCTTATAATAATGCGCCCACTAATAACAGTACTTAAGATATAAAATTCCTGGCTAAATACTAAATTGGGATAGATGCTGGCAAGCCAGGAACAGACCAGAAGACTCCTGGATAAACCTAATTATCATACTCACAGTGATCCCAAGACCCTATGTGATTTGGCCCCTCAGTATCATTTTCATAAACTACTCCTATCCATTCAGCTTCAGTCCCTCTGGCCATCTTGCTAATATCCCCCAATTCTGTCAAATATTGTCCTGTCATGATGCTTTTATTTCTGTCCCTGTCTCTGCCTCAAATGCTCTTCTATGATATAGCCAAATGGCATGTTCTTTCATGTCCTTCTAGTCTATACTCAGCGGCTTCTTTCCTGCTCAACCTATAAAGAACAGAATACACACTACCAATGTATATTCTATTTACCTTCCCCACTGACACAATGTATATTTTATTAGTTTAATCTGTCTGTCTCCATTGAAACATAAGGCCATGTGAGCAGAAAGTGTTGTTTGTTTTGTTACAAGTGGAGTGGCAGTTCTAAGACTTGTTCCTGACATCTGTTAGCCATTTAATACATAAATTCTGGATCAATTTATGTTACTATTAATATTGTTATTTTTAAGCTATCATTTTACTTTTTACTTAGCTGCTGCATCATTAGTCTATTTGAGTATGGATTACACTGTCCACTTTTATTCTTTTTAATTAAATTATAGGAATAAGCTACATGATCATCATTCCTATAGGATTCCGAGATAACCATCTACTATGAGTTTCCCTGTATTAATTCATTAATAAGGACATGTCCTTTACCAGCCTGGGGCTTATGGGAAGGTCGTGCCAGGGAAACATGCTGGGCAGGCTTAGCCAACTGTGAATATTCAAATAAAATAGTTTGTTATTTATTAGAGGCTTGACTTCTGTAGAATAAAATAAGAAACAGGTTAGATCATATAGACAAATTGGTTATTTCTAGAAGCAATTCAGGTGAAGTTGCTCTTTTTAGAGTGTTCAGGGAATTTAGATAAGTGAAAATCTCTAAATAAAAACACAGGTGTCTAGTCTAACTGTTATTCAGCCAGCTACTATTGTTTCTTTGTGAGATGAGTAGTAACATTTCAGATTTTTGAACATCTTTAAAGTCATAACGCATTTGCTGATACATGTGGAAAGTGACTACAGAGTTGTAATACCTGAAATGGGGAAGTTCTTCTACAAGGCAGATGATTATATAATCTTGTTAATTGTAGTGATAATGTTTTGTTACTTTTACTAACCTATAGATTTTTAATATAAAAATATAAATCAATTGTCAAACTCAATTGCTCTAGTGATAAAGACAGAATTATGCTCACCCATTTAGGGGCACCTGGGAGGCTCAGTCAATTAAGCATCTGACCCAGGAAGAAGGGTCGGGTCATGATCTACCGGTCATAAGAATGAGCCCTGCATCAGGCTCCACACTTGGTGGGGAGTCTGCTTGAGATTTTTTCTCTCCGTCTCCCTCTGCCACCACCCCCCCCAAATAAATAAATAAATCTTTAAACAAACAAACAAAAAAAGAAGTGGCTCACAAAATCATCCTAAAATAGATTAATCTTAAGGACTGAAAGGGTGAGCTGAGTGCTTTATTTTTACATTACCAACACTTTTTTACAACTAGCGACATTTTTTTCTGGAAACTTCCAGTAGAGCTAGACTGAATTTTGATGAACTTTTTCTTAGCCTTCTGAGGATTTTGTTTAACTCTCTGACATAACAAGATTCCAAAGCAAGAGACATATGTAGTAGGTCATAAGTTCTGATTCAAGATGGATTTTATTTACATAAAATATGGTAGAAACTTTGTTATATAAATTTATATCTTAAAGTAAGAAAGTAATAAAATCTGTGGAATCTGTTATATCTTTTCTAAGTTATACATTTATTTTAATAGAATATATTAAAGATTTCACTATGTGTAAGTATGTATGATACTCAGAATATGTGAATTTGTAGACTGTTAAATTTTATTTTTAATATTATATATGTTTTGCATTTAGTTCAGTTAGATGAAACCAAAGATTTCTATAAAGCACCTTTCATAAAAGATTCATTATACCTCATTATGGTAACAATCTGGAAAATAATTTGCATGATTTGAAAAGATTTATCTTACATTTTATTTCAGTTCAATAAATACTTGATATTTTTTCTGAAATATTTTAGGGATGGTATGCAAATAAAATAAACCATCTGTACTTTCACAAAGCTTTGAGTCGGAAAAGAAAAAGCTATGTCACAAGTACATAAAAACTTGATATTGACGTTTCATAGGCCACATTAGCATATGCAGTTGTTGGAGAAGCTAGAGATGTGCATATTTACTTTAATGTTGTAAAGGAAAAAAAAAATCCCATCATTCTCTGACCAGAAAGCAATACATATTTTATATTTCATCTTTTCCAACTAGTTTATTCCTCCAAATAATTTATTCAATTAGATCACAATATGCATTATCAGGAAGAAACCAATTTTATGACATAGATACTAGTTTTAGAGATCACTAAATAGAATAGGATCAGAGAGATTTTATATAAGGTGATATCATGGGAATAAACAAACAAATAGCCATTTTTGTCTTGAAAACAATTAAAGACAAAAAGAGAAATGTCCAAAGAGTTTGGTATTTACTCAATAATTCATACTAAGGATTAGCATAGTTTCAATACACCAAGAAAAGTCTCTACTCTATAAACAAACTGTCAGAAAAGAAAAAAATAATAAAGACAGGATAAGAGAAGAGATACAAATGATGGTTTGGTAAAAAGGAAAAATGGGAAAAGGGGAAATTAAAATAACAAGTAAGGGGCGCCTGGGTGGCTTAGTTGGTTAAGCCACTGCCTTTGGCTCAAGTCATGATCCTGGAGTCCCAGGACTGAGCTCTGCTTCAGGCTCCCTGCTCAGGAGGTAGTCTGCTTCTCCCTCTGACCCTCTCCCCTCTCATGCTTTCTCTCTTCCTCTCTCTCATTCTTTCTCTGTCTCAAATAAATAAATAATCTTTTAAAAATAAATTAGATAGTGAATAACTACAGGCTCATGGTGACATAAAAATATACCTATCTATAGCTATATAGATATAGATATATTTATATTTATATATAAATCTATATTTAGATATAGATTTATATATATATTTATAAATCTAGATATATATTTATATCTATATATCTATATAGGTATCTTCTAGCAGTGGGAAAGTAATACACCAGAAACAAAGATGAAACTAAATCACAATGAATATTAGATTAGTAAAGAGACTTAGAGAATGGAACAGTCTCCAAAGCAAAACACTAAAAGGGAATGACTGCAAGAGTAGCTCTGTCAAAAAAGCTTGATTAGGGGTAGCACTGCAAGAAACAGGTGTGGGAAGAGTTATGACAAGCAACCAGGTCAGTCACGGGACTAAGTGGAGGCTTACAGCACAGCCTGGCCACAGTCCCCATTAAGAGCAGCTACCTGTGGCATTCGCCTCCAGGATAACAAGGAACAACTCTCTTAGAAGCTCAGATCTGCCAATGGGGACACAGCGTGGGCACTGGTATCAGAAACAGGGCATTCTCATAGGGATCCAATTGAAACTAGAAATTCAATGCAATGATGTTCAAACTCATTTTATTTTTAAAACTCAAGACATGAACAAACAACAGAGAGAGAATGTCATTAAATTTTGAGAGAATAATTAGGGAATTAAAGTATATAAAAGTCTATTATAAGAATCAATAAGCAGATTAACAAAGCAAAGAGCAGCAATGCTCTAACATATGTATTATTTCATCATATACAAAATAGTCAAGTCAGTGGTGAAACAGTGAACTAATGAATAGCTTTTGTTGAGATAATTATATTTTTTTAAGAGAGTTGGGGAGGGACAGAGGGAGAGGGAGAGAGAAAATCTTAAGTAGGCTCCATGCGCAACATGGAATCCAACTGCTGGGCTCAATCTCACCACCCTGAGGTGATGACCTGAGATGAAATCAACTCAGACACTTAATTGGCTGAGCCATGCAGGCATCCTGGACAACTACATTTCAATGTAAGGGGGAAAATGTGCTCCATCACTGCTTAATCCATATCTTTCAATGCACTTCTAAGATAAAATGCAATCTTTAAAGACTGAAGGTCAGAGGGGCACCTGGGTGGCTCAGTTGGTTAAGCGTCTGCCTTCAGCTCGGGTCATGATCTCAGGGTCTTGGGATTGAGCCCCGCATCAGGCTCCCTGCTCAGCAGGGAATATGCTTCTCTCTCTCCCTCTGCCATTCCTCCTGTTTGTACTCTCGCTCTCTCTGTCAAATAAATAAATAAAATCCTTTAAAAAAATTAAAGGTCAGAAATTTAAAACAAAATGTAAAAGTAATAAAAGAAGATGTACAGGAACATTTCATAATCTTGGCTTGAGGAAAGGGTTTTCTAAAACATATAAAATAGAGAAATCATTCTTCACAGAATTAGTAGATCCAAATTTTGTATATTTATATGGACAAAACATATATAAATTGAAAGAAGACAGCAAAGTAGAAGAAAACATTTGCAACGTATATAAAATTATGACATTAATACATAATGAGATCTCAAAATGAACATAAAAAGAGACAAATAGGGGCGCCTGGGTGGCTCAGTGGGTTAAAGCCTTTGCCTTCGGCTCAGGTCATGATCTCAGGGTCCTGGGATTGGGCCCTGCATCGGACTCTCTGTTCAGCAGGGAGCCTGCTTCCTCCTCCCTCTCTGCCTGCCTCTCTGCCTACTTGTGATCTCTGTCTGTCAAATAAATAAATAAAATCTTAAAAAAAAAAAGAGACAAATATATCAAAAGAAATATGGGCAAATAAAAGAGCATATGCTTTACTCAAAAAATACAAAAGTTAATATACATAAAAAAAATACTTGTTTGGAGCATCTGGTTTTTTGGCCTTATTTGATTAGGGGGAAACAGTGCTGAGACTGGTTTTGGTAGATCTATCAAACAAGTAAACCAACTGTATTGACCCAAACAATAGGGTAGGCATATGGACAAACTAGGCCAATGAGATAATTTTTCTCTGAAATATGAATCTAAATTTTGATCTAAGAGATAATTATGGGCTACTGATTCATCCATATGTGACAACCTATAAAAACAGTAGTGGAAAAGACTGATGACTAAGATTTTACAATGATTATTAAAAATTTAATTGGGAAGTCACCCCAATTGCACCATATCATATGGCGTATAACACCTATTACATAGCAATCAATCTACTTATTTAGTGGTTCTCTATGCTGGCTGCATAGAATCAACTGGGGAGCATTTAAGACTTTGAAATGCTTGGGACCACTCCTCAGATACTCAGAATCTCCCTATACTCTGCACCACTCCTTCAACCCATACCTTTTTCTTTCTAATTTTTTTTTTTCTCATAGGGACTTTTTTATTCTCACTCTTTAAGGATAAAAAGAAGAAACTGGTTTACCAATGCCTCTCCATGACATGCCAGAAGAAGCAGGAAGTAGCCTGGCGGTACAACCATACTAGGAGTAATACGAAGAGGACAGGAAAGGCGGCCAGTTGACCAGGGAGCCGTATTTTACACAATAAAACCTGTCTACCTTTTCTGGGCAGAATGATGTCCAGAGTTTATGAAACACATCAATGCAACAGTAATGGTTAATAACATGCCTTAGACTATGAAGGACTTGGAAAGGACAAGAATAGAGAATTAGTGATGAAAGGAAAGCTTATATAAGTGGACTTCTCAGAATTAACCCATAGCTGGGACTGCAAATGACCCGAAGGAATCCCAGTCAGCATTTTTCTTAGTTACTCCTAGTCAGTGTGCGGAAAAAGGCTCATGTTCATATTAGTAGGAGGGGAGGCTATCGAAAGAGATAAACAACACTAATTAATCTTCAACAAGAAAGGTAGATACTGGCTCTGGAGTGCTCAGTTGTCATCAAAGAAACCAATGAGTAAACTCCAATATGTGGATTTACTTTAAGGGCCTTAGCCAACTGTTTAGGTTAAATTCTCTTTAGCCTAAATTCACCTGACCACTTTCATAATGGAACTGTAGCCTTTGCCTCATTGCACTAGGAATTTATTCTAGCAATTGGATTTACTTTTCCTTCCCATTATGCCTTTGTCAATGGTAACTGCAATTGATTTATTGAATGGCTTATACACTATCATAGTGTCTCACATGTTGCTGTATACTTTCAAAAACTTCCTTTCAATGAGAAGGAAGAAAGGCAGTGGGCTGATGCCTCCTTGTATTTCATCAGGCAGAAGCAGTTGGTCAGTAGAATGCTGAAATAGCCTACTAAAGGCTCAGTCCTTAATCAGTGGGAACACTTAAATGGTGTACTACAAACTGCTGCTGCACAGGCTCTAAACCATACAATGCTGCTTACTCATGTGAGAAAATACATGGTCCCGGGGCCAAAAGGTACATTTTGAGTGATGAAACTTACAATTAGACTTAATACACATTGTGATGGTTAATTTTACGTGTCAACTTGGTTGGGTCACGGATGACCACATAATTGATCAAACATTTTTCTGGATTTTTCAGATGAGATTAATACTTAAATTGGTAGACTGTGTAAAGGAGATTGTCCTCTATAATGTGGGTGGGCCCCATCCAATCAGCTGAAGGTCAAAACAAAATAACAGACTGACCCTACTCCAGAAAGAGAGAACTCTAGCTTGATGCCTGCAAACTAGGACAGTGGCTCCTTCTGATTTTAAAATATTTTGCTAGCCTTCAGATTCAAACTGAAACATCAACTCTGTAGACTTTGTACTTGTCAGTCTCCAAGAGCATATAAGCCAATTCCTTATAATAAATCCTTCTCTATATACCTTATTGGATCTCTTTCTCTGATGAACACTAACGAGTACACCCACTTTCAAAATTCTGCTTCCATCCCCTTGGTTTTTAACTATCATGGTTTAGATGCTTTAACACCAAAGTGGAAAATGCTGCCATATGAGACAATAAAGTTTTCACTGAATTAGGAGCTAAAACTGACACCTAGACATTTTTGAGGGTTTTCATAGGACTAGACAAATAAGAAAGAAAAAAAAAAAAGATGATGTTACCTGATACAGTGGATTCTGATTCCCAAAGAGAAATAGAGGGTGTAGAGAGTACTAGTAGGATCTCTCCTTCTAACATTGGTTTGTCATGAAAGATCAGGCTATATATAATTACAAATAACCCCAAATCATAGGGGCACAGCCTTAGAGAGGTTTATTTATCCCTCATTCTATGGGGATCTCAGGTAAAGCAGTATGTGTTGCTGGGGTGGGGGTGTCTTTCTATCTCTCTTCACTCTGTGATCCAAGCTAACAAAAGAGCCAATATCTAGAATATTGCTGGTTACTGTGGCAAATGATAAGAAAGCATGGAAAATCTACTTTATCCCCGAGGTTTATTATGAGAAAGCCATAAGGACACTCCATATTGCTATGGTTAAAGGAAGTAAATATAATCAAACACCTGGAGAAGACCTGGAAATATTTGATAGATAACTTTAATACTGCCATATACCACCATGCCTTGCAGTAACGGCAAATGAGAAACTAATTCAGCCCTATGCAAACAATACTACCGAAGTCTCAGAACTATCAGGTAAAAATGTGTCACCGCACTGGGTAAAAATGTATAAGCAGGAGAAACGTTCTAAGTTTCACCTACAGCTTTCAACCAGTTGCAAACCCAGTGCCACAGACTTTACATGTGTTTCATTCTTTATATTATTAAAATCATCAATCAATTAAATTTGCATTTGTAGTTAAATTTTTAAATTTCTCATTACATTTCTGTATGTTAATCCCAAATGTATGGAGAGTGAGGAGAAAGTAGTCAGCTCCACAGCTGTTTCCTGCTAATCAGGACTTGGAGTTGTATATTATAACTGTATAAAATTTTGGGGTGTCTACATTTTAGAAGAATGTGTTCTTTCAGTTGTGCATTTGGTAGTAGCAATATTGACTAGTATAATTTTTTCAATTGTTGTGTTCAGAAAAGAAGGGATATTGGACAGCCCTATGGCTGCACTGTGCTGAACACCTATGGTTTATCCCCTCCAAGAATTCCTCTTTCATCCTCAGGTTATATATCCTTGTCTAGCTTTAGGGGAACAAACCATGTAGATAAAGCCTTGACAGGACTGTCAGTCAAGATCCCCCATCCTAAACAAGCCAAGGCTGTGGCATGGGAAATGAGAGAAACCAATAAATATACTTTTCACTGGGATCTGAATGTTGAGCAGAGAAATAAGAATACCAAAAGCAACTGGAATCAATTCCTCTTGGCAAGAACTACATGGGACTTTGTCCTTTTGGTCCTGCTACTCCATTTCCTCAAATTGTCCTGATCCCTATCTTTACTGAAACAGAGTTCTTTATTTTTTCTATTAATTCTAGTAGTGACCTCATAATTGAACTTTATTTTGAGTAATAAGCCAAGGTACATTTCTGTTGTTTATAGAAAAGTAATCTAATTAATGCCATATTAAACTTTATAATTGATCAAACACATGCAAATGAAAATGACATGTATATTTTCACTATCACATTGGACTAAAACAGAAATTACTGAAGATAGCCAATTTAAAGAATTGTGGGAAATTAGCTTTATATACATAGCTGCTGGGATTATAATTTAATATAAATTTTTTTTATAAATTTTTTGATTAGAACTTTGGGAGAACCTTACACAATTAAAATGGAAAATATTCTCAATCAAGCAATTCTACCTACATCAACCTATTCTATGCAAACATTTGAACAAACTTTCAAAAGACATAAATACTTGATAAATGCTAACTTCACATATTTGGTAATAATTGAAAAGTACAGACAACCTCAATGTTTATCAATAATGGAATATCTAACAAAACCATGGAATACTGTGCAGCTCTTCAAGATAATGAAACTTATCAATATCTGCTGAACTCAAACAATATCCATCATATGCTTTTGAGTTAAAAAAAAAAGGCAAGTTACAGAACAATAAACGACCTATACTCCAAGTTAAATAGGGGCTCCTGGGTGGTTCAGTGGGTTAAAGCCTCTGCCTTTGGCTCAGGTCATGATCCCAGGGTCCTGGGATTGAGCCCCGCATTGGTCTCTCTGCTCAGCAAGGAACCTGCTTCCCTTCCTCTCTCTATGCCTGTCTCTCCGCCTACTTATGATCTCTGCCTTTCAAATAAATAAATAAAATCTTTTTAAAAAAATCTACTTATTCATACAACATACATATGCATGTGTGAATATGAATACTCTGTATGCATGAATACATTGTATGTAAATACGTCACATACATACATTAGGTTGTATGCTCTTGTAAGAAGTCCTGGGAGGATACACACAAACAATTTGCAGTGCTATCACATGAAGAGTGTTAGTGCTTGGAGGGGAAACTTGAACTTACTTTCTAAATGAGACTCATTGTAATGTGGATTTTCACAAGTACATATATTACTTTTGTTTTTTCAGTGTATTAAAATCGAGTACTGGATAATAAGATGCCTAAAATTGAAAGAGTGAAAAGAAGCATGTAGTACACATTTAAAGTGGAGTGGGGAAAAAAATGAAAATGAAAACAAGGCTAAAATCAATATTATTACAGAATGTTTATATAAAGCTACAAACATGCAATTATAAATTATTAACTAATATTACAATAAATAATATTGAGAATAAGGAACATTAGTTGAGGACCTTTGTACTTAGCATATTCTTACATGCTTCATAGGTATCATCCCATTTAGCTTCACAACTATCCTATGAGACAGGTATTACTTTTCTCATTTTACAGAAATGAGTCAAAGACACATGGGCTTATAATTAGCACGTCAGTAGGCATTGCATTTAAATATGGAAGACAGGCAAATCCTCGATTTATTGGTCTGCAGAGAACTCCAGAGGTCCCGGAATGGCTAAACTTTTGAACACACCGTTGCTTGAGCCTTTAGAATAAGAGCTACTACTCTGAAATTCGGAGAATATTGAAGAACAAGAAAAAGAGCCATTCTGACTGAGCTTCTGTGTTAACATTAAGACTTTACTTCTGCATGGCTTTCTCTAGATCAGGACTTCTTGCCTGCGCCTCAAGGAGCCAATAATCTGATCATGATCCTTTAGATTCTGGAGTCTGGAACTTGACAAAGACACTGTTCTGAACTAAATGCTTAGGATGATCCTGCCTTCTACAGCAAGGAGGCTCTCCAGATCACCACTCAGCAGGTGCTGGCCAGCAGGTGGCAGGGAGCAGAGGAAAGAGAAGAAAGTGTTGCAGGAGCCTGTGCTAACTCACTGTATTTTACTTACATGTATTTAACATTAGACACAACGGTATACACTTTATTCTGAGCATTCAAGAGAGTCGAATTTCAATATCTGATTTCTACTTTCTGAGAGTAACCCAGAAAACTTATTTTAATCACATTAATGTTTTATGCTGTTGTTTTCTTGTTAATAAAGAAGCTCAGATAAGCATTATAGAGCTTCCTTCCACTACATCTGGTCTAATGCTTACTCAAGTTGATAGAAAGAAAACAGGTCAGTGGAAGACGCTGTTAGTTAGTTAACGAGGCCAAAGTAATGATGACTGAGTTCAGCATATACTTGTGTTGTAAAAGGTACACGGTTTGCTGCCAGAAAAAATAAGCTCCTGTTGCCATGTCTTACCTATTAATAAAGTGTCTTGTAAGAAAGTGGTGGTCACTAGATTTCATAAGCGGTAAATGAAAACAGCATGTCATGATTTCTATTCTTTGTTAACTAGCTTTTTCCTCTAGAGTAGATCCTCTTTCTATATTTAAAAAGGAGAAGAGACAGTGATTCTTCAAACAGACGGTTTGGATGTTTAGGTACCCAGCCAGTCTGTTTGTGGGATTAGTAGTAGTAGTAGTAGCAGCAGCAGTAGAGCAGTACTTCACGATACTTAGAAGGGGCAAAAAAATCTGCTTGAAACAGACTATTTCAGATGCTAAAAATAGCTTCTGTACTGGTTACTCTTATATAGTTGATATTCAATGTTTTTATGTGTACTAATCTGGCTGCTGTATTCAAATAACATTATTTCTAGGTACATCAGGCTGCTTATTTTGTTAATTACTATTAAATGAGTCAATGGCAATGACATTATCCTTGGACTTACCCTGGCATTGGTCCATTTCCAGAAAGGCTGTAAACCTGACGAGGATTTAGTAGATATTGGAATTTTCTATAAATTCTATAAAGATGAACATATGGAAAGAAAAAAAAAGGACTTTAGTGATACTCTCCAATTTTTAAATAAATAGCACCTCTTAATGTTATAATTATATACATGGTTGTAACTAAATATATTTGATAAATTTTACATTAATAATACTAGAAGTATAACAGCTCAATAAGTAAAAGAGATTTAGTAGCCAATTAAGGGCAATAAAGCTTATAAATTAGAAATAGTGATATCTGCATTCTAAATATGTATTTAGAATATTATTTATCCTGCTTTTGAATATTGTTTAGCTAATTAGATTTCAAATACATTTTTTAAGAGTACCGGAATAAAATTACTTACCTACCTTCCTCTAATTGATCCTTGTGAAGTTTACAGGTTTGGGGGCCAATCTAATCAAGCTGAAATCTATCCCACATATAAAATAGGACTGTGCATGGTGTATGTATGCATGTAACCAAAGAATGTGATCCCACCTGCTTAATTATTTCACATAAACCATCATCTGATCAGTCAGCTCACACAATTGCTAAACTGTTTCGATGGACACATATTAAATAATTCATTTTTTTCCAGAAGAAATCAATCATTGTCCAACAAATGCAACACAATTGTTTCTAAGTAAATACACATTCCATATTGGTATTCTTAGATAAAATATTAAAAATGAAGGAATATATTTATTTTTTAAAAGTTAATTTTTACATAAGTGTAAAAAATTACCATAGATTTTACAAACATATTCAGACTATCTTTACTGATAGAAACTGTCCAAATTCACTATGTAGTATCTGTTTCTATCACCCGACTCCCAAATCTGCAATAACCTCACATTCTAGATCTTGATTAATTATATGAACCAGTGTCTCAAGAAAGATCCTAAGAGTCATTCTCAGTACTTCTTTTTCCCCAGCGTCTGAGCCCGACTGGAGAACAGTCCTGCACCTTCTAACAGTAATGTCTATTAAACTTGGCAATTCTATCTCACTGCCTTTGCTCAGGCATTCCAGTTCTCTCACCAGCTCTGTACAGTCTAGACCTATCTTGTCCTCTTACACAGGGCTGGTTAAATACAGCCATGTTGTTTCTGTGATGAAAAGTTCCTAGGGTCAAGTTATTTACAACAAAAAATATTTTATTACATTTAACATAGGTTAAGTCTTCTCTTTCCCTTCCTTTGCCTTAAATTTTAACGTTAGTGATTATCTCTTCGTTCCCTAAAAAGACAACACACTTTCACAAATCTCTTTCCTTCACCTGGAAATCTACACATATCATCTACTTATATCAACTCAAAAGCTACTTCCTGTCCAAAGACTTCTCAGTCTTCAGATACCCTTCCTTCCTCTGAACTTCCACAGCACCTTTATTTTAAACATTTCTAGTTCAGCATTCATCTTATGATATTATGGTGTATCTGTTTGTGCCTGCCTCCCTGCATGGCTGTATTCTAGGTCTTTTATCCCCAGTTCCTAGTAGTCTGGATTCACTCAGGTGTTGCTGTTTGAATGAATGAATGCTATGTGAACATTTTCACACCTGTTGACTGGTACAGGGAAACTGTGTGACTATATAATTTTGTAAACTTTTACTACTTATTTAACATATCAAAGTCAAGAAACCCAGTATTTTTAAAGGAAATCCTGAATGAAATATCATTGCTTGTGAAAGATGACTCTTATTCATTCATCAGGAAAATTTATATTTGCATTCATAATAGGTTTCCTTTACGTGCTTACATATTTACATTACCTGTGACTTTGATTGGTCCCTGTTCATGTATGAAGAACAAAACATAAGTGGGGATACATATAGGAGCACTCAAATGTCATCCCTTCTCCCCACATAATTTGCTGATGACTTCAGTGTATCTGTGTATTTTTTCCTTGATGGGAGAAGGGGAAGTCAGATATTCAGTTAAGGGTCATCCTGCATGATCCATGTTCTAATTTGAGGGGAACGTTTTCCTTTTGAAAATATACCTCTTTCTTTCTTTCTTTCTTTCTTTCTTTCTTTCTTTCTTTCTTTCTTTCTTTCTTTCTTTCTTTCTATACTTCATTTGTTTCTCATTTTTCAACACAAATTTAATCATATCTAACTCTGTGTAAAGACTACTTTTTTCCCAAATGTCCATAATACATAAAGATGGCAGACTACGCATAGAAAAGGAGAAAATCACTTAGCATCATTAATTACTATTTTGTATCTCCAAAAATGAGGCAACTCTTCTCTTTAGTAAAACAATGTAGATATTTTATCATGTCATTAGCTATTTAAAATAATTTCAATCATGTTTAGCAAAGTAAAAAATATACAACTCTATGTTAATAAAGGAAAAAATTTCATCAGAAACAATATTTTGTTGACTGGAAATTGAATAGCACTCTTCAGTTCGTTGAAATAAAGCTGGAAAGTTAGATGATTGGAAAGGAAATTATAAAATTTCACTAATCTTGAAAACATTTCAACTTTCAACTTCATTATTTGATGAACCAGAATGGAAATTTCTATTTTATTATCATAGTGTTTACATGGATGCTTTTATCTGATTGCCCGTTTTGGGGCTTAGATTAGTAAAGACTTCTAGAAATTATTAAAGCAAGTGCAACTGCATTTTTATGACACCCCTTTTAAGAAGCATGTAGGATTTACACTTTGATGTCGTGATTTTCAGATTTTTATTAAATATTATGATTTAACCATTAACTTATTACAAAAACAAAAATTTTGTGTTGTCTGCCAATATATCGGGACCTCAATAACGCAGCTCATTATAATTCAGATTAAATATATTGTGCTCCTCCAGGATATATGGCATCATGTACTCTGAAAACACACATGCAGAAAATTATTATAATGTAATTTGTCTAGAAGCTGGACATAAATTCTGTTCCTCACTAGTGAATGATGATTTAGGAGAAGTCATCTTGTTGACCATTTAGAGAACCAATTTGCATTCAACAGTATTTATGGAGCCATATTGTATGCAACGCTCTTTGTTAGGGGCTAGGGACGATAGAGTAGAGAGAATTCAAATACCCTATACATGATAATAACTATAAAGGCCATTATTATATTAATATTTAAACTTTAAAATAAGGAGAAATCATATCAATATATTACATAAGGACACTAGAATTATTTATTTGACATTAAAATTGTTAACCACAGGGAATAATGTTTTAAAATGTTTTTACACTGTAATTTTATCTTTTTATATACACATGACACAGAAAATAAACCTGATTTCTAAAAACATACCGTTCTCCTTGCTTCCCACCACTTTTGGGGTTCACAAAAACTAAAAGCGGGTGAGTACCAGGAACAGGGGTAATCTAAAAGAAAAGTTGGATAAATGGACAAATTATTCACATATCTATGAAGGGACCCTTTTATTTTTAATTCATGGAATAAAAATTAACAATTTTAAGAATATGGCTCTTAAGATCTGTAATATGGATGGATAGACACATCTACTTAGTAACTCAATTAAGCCCTGTGTTTCGACTAAATATATATTAACAAGCATACTCACTCCACAAAGAGAGGGAGGGTCTACTTAGGTATAGGGCAGAGAGGAAGGCAGCTATGAAGAGGAAATGGTGTTTGAATAGCCATGAGAAGAAAACAAAAGGCACAATTTGTGGGACAGTGAGTAAAGCAGACAGAATATAGTGGAGAAAGAAAGATTAGAAGAAAAGGACCAAATGATAGAGAGCCCTGGTTTGACAGACACCTACTATAGAGTTTTGCACCATGTGTGGAGTCCATCTATCGAATCACTTGTCCGTTAGAATCTCAGTAAGATGGCTTGAAGTCTCTTTCAGCCTAACTGTCTGCCTCTACACAATGTTTCCTCAGTGCTTTCCTTCCCTGCTTGGGGAGCAGAGGGCCAGTTAATTAGGTCTGTTTGCTAAGCAGGAATCCATAAGTTGATGGTGCTCCTACTCTATGCCATTCACTGCTTTCATCACTACTGGTTTCTTGGTTGAACAAAAAAAAAGTGCCTGTTCTAGTGGAGCTTATATTCTAATGGAGAAATAGATAATAAATAAACAAATATACAGTCAACAGGGAAACACACCAGGAAATAAAATAAATCAAATAAAATAATAGCTGTTATTGGTGTGTGCGGAGGTAAAGTTGTTTTCAATATGGTGGTAAAGAAGAGCTCTTGCACTTTACCTGAATTTAATGTTAATAGGTAGACTTTTAAATACAAGTGGTCCTCTTTAATCTACCACTACATAAATCCCATCTAAATACAGTTTGACAAAAAATACTTAGTAACAAAACATGCAACTGCTGGAGCCTTCTTAACATTAAGTTGAATAGTTCTAGATCATTTTACTTTTTGAAAGTAGATTCAAGGTATCCTTTACTGCTATGAATTTCCCTTTTAGAAAGTATTCTTAAAAACACCCATTGAAACATATGATGGGGGGCGCCTGAGTGGTTCAAATGGTTAAGGGTCTGCCTTCAGTTAAGGTCATGATTTCAGGTTCCTGGGATTGAGCCCCACATCTGGCTCCCTGGTGAGCGGGGTGTCTGCTTCTCCCTCTCCCTGCCGCTCCCTCTGCTTATGCTCTCTCTCTCTCAAATGAATAAAATCTTTAAAAAAATTAAAAAATAAATATAATAAACATATGATGTCCTTTCTTCCTGTTTGTTTGAACAACAGAAGTTAAAATATTCTTCAAATATATTTTCCTCCAATCTTAGGTGAAATATAATTTTTCTGATGAGTATATAGGCACTGGGGAAATGTTAAAATCTTCACATTAGGGGCACTGGGGTGGCTCAGTGGGTTAAAGCCTCTGCCTTCGGCTCAGGTCATGGTCCCGGGGTCCTGGGATCAAGCCCCGCGTCACTCTCTGCTCGGCGGGGAGCCTGCTTCCCTTCCTCTCTCTCTGCCTGCCTCTCTGCCTACTTGTGATCTCTGTCTGTCAAATAAATAAATAAAATATTTTTTTTAAAAATCTTCACATTAGTTATAATATACTAAAATATCCTTATTTTTTCTACTCTTACTCTACTTCTCCCCCTTTTTAATCTATTGTATCTGTTTCTATTTTACTTTCCTCTGTAAAGAGGACAAAGGTTCCTTGTTCCTGGTTTGACTGTAATTCAGTTAGGAGGTAGACAGATGAGCTGGGTTTGTCGTAACTTCGCAGTTCTCTTCTGAACCACATGTGCTCAATCAATTAATATATAGAGAGTGCCTACTAGGTTAAGCTACTGGCTTGCAATATTGCCCTTTCCTCCCTCATTTAAAAGCTAAAATAAGAAACACTAAAACACAACTATCTAAAGACTTGCACTCAATTTATTTTTCAACCAATTATAAAATCAGATAGAACTCCTAAAGTTTTGCACATGTAAAAAAAGGAATGCTAACGCATGTGGATTTTAGTTGCCTTTTTGCACTTAATTTGAATTGTTACTCCTTATTTTTAAATAAAGGTGAGAATCTCAAGGTAAATAAAGGTTTTTGAACAAAACATTAGATCTGAACCCAAACACTCATTAAGATGATCTTCCTCAAACTCAACATTCAGCTTACCATTCTATTAAAATAAATTAGATTATATTAAAGCCACACTGAGTCTGATATTTATAATTTATTTGAAAATATGTTTTAGAGTGCCTTTCAGAAATATAAATTTATTGGAATATTTAAAGGCATCAAAACTATTTATTAATAAAGGACAGTATAAAGCTATAGAACAATTGCATTCTACTTCTACACATTATTACTAGCAAGTATATATTCCACTAGAATACAGAGTATAGAGGATTCCAAAATCCAGAAATGAGGATGTCATTTTTAGAGGTGGGTAAATGGATAAACAGTTCAAATGCATTAGGAAAATGGAAGATAATTTAGATAAAGAGTGAATTTAGAAGAATGATGATGCTCTACCAGTGACAAAAGTCAAATGTTCCAAATGGAAATTCAGGAAAAATCAAATTATCTGGCAATCTTTTCCCCATCTATCTTCTTATCACAAATTAAGCTTACAAAATAAGACTACATAAAAACAAAACACTGAAAACTTCAGGTATCTATTTGTAGTTTCCAGGCTCTATGGAATAGAGTCCTTTTGATAATGATGTTAGATAAAACTCCTGACCTAATATATTCTACATTAAAGGGATAATATGTGATTTAACATCAGCACCACTGAGACTCTGGTGTTAAGGGATCATTTAATGTTGTTATACTAGAAATGTCAAGGTTTTAGACAAATCTGACATGTTTTTAAATGCCCATTCAAAAAGCTTTAAAATTCAGCTAAACGTTGTTGCAATTAAAAAAAAAAAAAAAAGCCAACCCATGGGGCACCTGGGTGGCTCAGTTGGTTAAGCTTCTGCCTTTGGCTCAGGTCATGATCTCAGAGTCCTGGAATTGAGCCCCACATCTGCCATCTACCTCCATGCTCAGTAGGGAGCCTGCTTATCCTCCTACCTCTGCCCCTGCCTCTGCTCCTGCTCCCTTGTCTCTTGAAATAAATAAAATCAAGAAAGGAGAGAGAGAAAGAAGGAAGGAAGGAAGGAAGGAAGGAAGGAAGGAGAGAGAGGGAGGAAGGGAGGGAGAAAGGAAAAGAAAAAGAAAACCAATCCAGCAGAGGAAATTTGGAGTCCAGAAGACCAAAGAGAATTTTTTAATTTGACAGCACCAAACCTGCAGTATTTCATAGTCATTTTCAAGTCTGACAAGTTAAAAATAAACAACTACTTTGTGCACTAATACTCCTGAAGTAAGGAGAAAGATCTTACTGCCAAAGACTGCTACTATCACAACTATCCTATATTCCTCATCATCCTTAGTAAAAGAACCCAGGGCAAAGGGTAATTCTGAAACTCTGGCAGCTCCTATCACACCTGTATCTTGGAAACTGCGAGTGCTGTTTGCAGAATTTAAATATGTATTTCTTTCAAAGAGTTTAAGAAGGTGTGACTTTTGGTGTCTTGCCATATAAGAATGCAAATAAGAAGTCTAAGTAGGAAAAAATGTGTCTCTATTTTGCCTATAATTGAAAGTTGCTATAGACTGAATTGTGTTTCCAAAAATTTTATGTTGAAATCCTACTTCCCCTGCCCCACTGTGTGGTGGTATTTGGAGACAGGGCCTTTGGGAAGCAAGGAAGGTTAGATAAAGTCATAAGAGTGGGAGCTTCATGATGGGATTAGTATCCTTGTAAAAGAAAGATCTACCCCCGCATCTGTGCACACAAAAAGTCATGTGAGCAGGCAAAGAGATGACTGCCACCTATAGGCCAAGAGGAGAGGACTCAGAATAAAATTTAACTGTCACCTTGATCTTGAGCTTTCCAGCCTTGAGAACTGTGATAAGTAAATGTCTGTTGTTTAAACCACCCATCTATGATACTTAATTACAGCAACCCAATTTGACTAATACAGAAGTGTTTTATGGAAACTCAAGACATGCTCTTTACAAAGGAAGAGTGAGAGCTTCTAGTCACCTTCCTCTGAATGCCAGGATGAAATCTGATACTATAAGGACCAGCAGCCATCTTTGATAAATGAGGTGACTTTGAAGATACTACAGATGGAGGATAGGAAAGAGAGTACCAGGCCTGATAAAAATGTGGAACAGTTGTATTAGCCCTATTTCTGGAGATCCTACTTCTGGACTTCATTTACACGACAGAAAAATTTACATGTATCTTGTCTAAACCACTGTTATGTTTTATTTGTTTTTGTTTTTTATTTTCCTGTTACATGTTGCAGATCTTAATTAGAACTGGTATGAAAGACAAGATCCATGAGGATACAGAACTGAATACAAATGGGAACCAGGCATAGAAATCTTATACTTTCTCAAACTTGTAAATATTTCTAGACCCTGAGTGCAGAACAGAGACCTGATATCAAAATCCCTGCTATTTGAAGCACGAAAGAACCCTGAACCTACTCTCAGCCTCCCTTCATCCCACCATCATGCATGAGGCATCTCCACAGAGCCCTGGGCTTCTCAGACCGGTGTTTAAGACACACTGAGATAGGGAATACAGTACAGCACAGAAAATATTGACAAAGGGAAAAAAATGTTCAAGACACCTTTTCAAAAACTTGAAGAATGATTATAAACTGGGTACAAATGGCCTTCCAAGAGGATGGTTTATACTGGATTCTTCTCTATAGAGAAAGAACTAATCCTCTGAAAACTTATTACTCACATAAAAGGGTTATTGCCTGACTTGAGTCAGACTGGTTTTGGGTTCCAGTTTAACAACTCCTTTCTCTATATATTCTTTCTTTTGGTAATCTCATTTAATCTGATGGTTTTAAGTGCCATCAATACACCTTCCAAATTTATATCTGTTCTCTGCCCTGAATTCTAAATCCACGTATCTGTCTGCTACTTAAACATCTCCATTTAGATGTCTACCGGCAACAGAAATTTCTCTCCAAGATCTATTCACCCAGACCTTTCTCTATGTCAGTCAATGGCAAATCTATCATTTCAGGTGAATGAGCCAAACATCTTAAGAGATGTCCCTAATTCCCTGATTTCTAATAAACCGTATATCCAATCTATCAGCATATCCTACTGACCCTCTTCAAAATACATGGAATATCTATCTCTTCACCTCCCCTGCTCTATACTGGATAAGCCTCCAACTTATAAACTCTCAATAACTGGTGGCTGTCTCCAAACTTGACTGTCTGTTCCCTAATGGTCTAATGTCAACAAGGGTAAGCCTTTCAACATTTAAATTAGGATCATGTTATATCTTGCCATCTGTTTCAGATGGAAAGCCAGAGTTCTTTTGCAGACCCTGAAGGCTCTGTAGCATCTAGCTCCTATTCCTTCTCTAAAGTACTCTTCACCAGTTTCCATATTGCTCAGCCTGCTCCAACCATGTGGTTGGTCTTGTTGATCCTAGAACTTGCCAGGCATGCACTTGTCTTAGGGCTGTCCATCCCCTAGATATCCATAGACCAAAGGCCTCACCTAAGTCTTGACTCAAACATCACATTTTAATGAGGCCCAATCTGGCCATGTTACTTAAAATTAGAGACAACGCTAACTCTGTCCTGACACTTATTACTGAGCTCCATTTTTTCCATATTATTTATAATCTAGCACATTATAAGTTGGGAACAGGGAATCAGTTTATAGGTTATTGTATTAAAGTGTAGAATAACAATTCTGGACTTAGGGACTTAAATGACAATGACGAGCTAATTATGGAAAAGCCAACTGGCTTGAGGATACTAAAGTACACATATGTATGTGCACACACACATCAGTCAAATAAAGGGAACTAATTGAATACACACACTATATAGTTGTATATAGAACACCTGGATAGATACATACACACACATATGTTTGTTTACAATCTGCAGTTGTGGTAGAGGATAGTACTGACTCAGTTAAATATAAAGGTTCCCCATTTTTTCTGGTATTAAGAGCATTACAAACTAGACTTTTTGGTTCTCCAGTGACCCTTTTATTTGGAAATTCTTCTCAGAGAATAATCAAGTACAAGGCAACTTCAGTTTAATACAGTTTACACAGTGGTTCTGTTTCACTTGTTTGTTCACATGTGAATAGTTATCTGCATTTTTACATCTCATACATGTTAGAAATTGTAGTTCCAATTACATTTGATCATATGTATAAGTGTAAACCTATGGTGTGAGCGGTGACAAAGACAGAGTGCCTAACCAGCTCTATTTGAAGTCCCCTAGGACCTGGGTTAATTAATGAGACTCATCCTAAGGTTATACATGATCTATTACTTCCTCTAATTAGAAATAATAATCCTGATCATTATGCTGGTTAGCTGGAAAGAAGTAAGATGAATGTGCTTAACTATGATTAATAGTCTTCTTTAAGCAGTGTAGATCTCTTCTGTCACAGACTTATATGCAAACCAGGCTGCAACTCTATGGTTTTTCACGATATACATTTTTAAAAGCTCACAGAAAAATTAATTTTCTGGCACATCTTTTTACCTTTCCTGATACAGAACAACGATTTTATAATTTTAAAGTTGATCACCACAACAAAATTTATTTTTCTACCCTGTATTAGTTATCCAATAATTGATTATTTTACCTTTTTTACGTTTTCCTCAAAATTGTGTGAACACATATGTGTATCATAGTTTAGTCCATTCTGCTGAGGTGAAATAGATTGTTGCACATGATTATAAACCCAACAGTTAAAATTCAAAAAAATTATGATGATAATAATCATGGTATTTATTTAATGCTGTTTTATAAGGGCTGATGTCTACCCTGTGCTTACTAACAACTTTACCAGATAAATTCATATGCAAAAGAAAGTTATGAAGTTATTACCTGGTTTGAGAGATGCAATACATTCACAGAGAAAGGCAGGTGGTCAGAACAAGGTGGTTAGAAAGTTAGCATTTATATACCTGTTAAACTTTTTTTTTTTTTAAGATTTTATTTATTTATTTGAGAGAGAGCATGAGCGAGGAGAAAGTCAGAGGAAGAAGCAGACTTCCCGTGGAGCTGGGAGCCCGATGTGGGACTCGATCCCAGGACTCCAGGATCATGACCTGAGCCGAACGCAGTCGTCCAACCAACTGAGCCACCCAGGCATCCCTATACCTGTTAAACCTTTTTAACCAAGGAGACCGGGTATTATAAAACACATATACTCTGAGCAACGTGGACCTTATTAAACTTTGGCTTTGCAAACTGATTAACTGTGAAGCCCTGGGAATAACTTTGCCTTTGAACATTTTGTAAGTGGTGATAATAATGATGACATTTATCTTATGTTTATTGAGAGAATTAAGAATATTTATCGCATGTGTTTACTGAGAGGAATCATTTACTTAATAGGCATAAAATACTATCATGGTGTCTAGCAATACTGTCTAACAAATTGTACATGTTTCCCCTTCATGTTGAGAAATGTCTAGCCATGTGTGAAATGCACTTGAATTTTAAAATTAATTTTCTTTTCTGATATCTTCACCACTGGAACTCAAAATGACTAAAGATTTAACTAATCAATATTTGCAACTGAAGTACTAAATCTATAAAAAAGTTTTTTCACTAAAAATTTTATAGGAACACTTATATTTTTTTGCACACACCCCCCCTTTTTTTTGGCTCTCAAAGTGGATAGACTTCATATCTGAGTCTCTCAGTGAGATTGGTAAACATACAGAGATGACTACCAAAAGCTGTAAATCCTAATTTATCCTTTTGATGAATAATTTCTAAACTTTCTAACCAATGTAACAATTTGATCATTTAGAAGAAGTTTTTTATATTTGAATTTAATAATTATTAAAAAGATTCTATTCACCACATGTTTTATTAGATCAAAAAATCAGTAATCTGGTTATCAATATTTAAGCAATTATTATTAACTTTGTAATGAAATAGTCAAAATAATGAGGAAACATGCACTTAGGCAACTACTGTGTGCTCTGAACTCTGCTTCCAAATTAAGGGATATAAAACACATAATCCATCATATCATAGATAAAATAATAAGTAAAACTCAAAAATATATGGTTATATATTGGTATGTGACAAAATATATTTTTGTTTGGTAAGTGGTGGGTAAATTTTCCTAGAGAACATGAAACTTGAAGCATATTGAGAAAGAAAGGAAATGAAAATTAGAAGAGAGATATGTATAGGTAAAAAAGCAAAAAACAAAAATGAACTCACAATTTCATTGATGCAGCCAAGTTCATGGATTGTTTTTATGTTGGAGTGAGGAACAGAGGCAAATAAATACAATACATACAATCTATAGAATGTCTTAAAATGCAGACTGAAAGAAATCTTACTCCTAATGTCTGAGATCCTAGGGGTATTAAAGGTTTTTAAAGTACTAAAAACATGATTTTGAGCTCCCTGTGTTTAGTTAAACTAGAAATATACACGGGCTTTCAACTTTGATTTTAAACTTTAGAAGATATGGATAAATCATAACAAATCCTTTATTTCATTATTTACACAGGAACAAAAGTATCCACGCACTTGAAATTCATTTTATTTTTCCCTCGACACGTTGGCCACCAAAATGACTCTTCCAAATATACAAAGAATATATATGAAGTAAACTTGTAAATAAATAATATGTATGCATATAAAAATGTGTATATT
The DNA here is from genome assembly GCA_004024625.1 of Mellivora capensis. Classification (NCBI taxonomy): domain Eukaryota; kingdom Metazoa; phylum Chordata; class Mammalia; order Carnivora; family Mustelidae; genus Mellivora; species Mellivora capensis. Next base: position 28,419 of record PISX010002822.1, on the reverse strand, counting down.
TAATGGTATTTGCAAAATCTTCAGATTGACAAAAGATCTCTTACAAACTTGAGTTCAAATGCAGATAACACCAGAAGTGATTGATATAACTGGAGTGTCACTCTGTCAATCAAATATAAAACCGACATCCTGATAAATTAATAAAGATCCTTCCAAAGTCCTCTGCTAAGCTAATCCGCACATTAAATAAATGTGTTGCTAGCTGGACATATGTGTGTAAGAGCATAGCAATTAGCAGTGTGAAAGCTACTCAAATTTGGATTTAAAAAGTCATACCTGTAGGCCTTGCCCATCCACCGTCACAGAGTTGGCTCTTTGCATTTTGTTCTTATCTGTCACTTTGTTTGATTGCTGGGAACCACCTTTTTCCTTCTTCACTGTTGCTTGTCTTTCCTAGAAGGAGGAAATCTTTTATAAGAATGTTGTTTTGCTAAAAAGGGCAACACAAAGAAAACCTTTGTGGCTACAAACTTGGGCCCACTGTTCATTATTTGGATTTCCTAGTGAATACTAAGAATGCTGTTGCTTTCAAATGGCTTAGTCCCCGTGATAGATGCATCATAAAAATACCAGTTAAAGAGACTAAGAAAGAAAACCAGATGACATTCCCCTATGTTCCCAATGAGGACTGTTCATCAGAAGTTCTCAAGGACCACTAAGCGAATTATTATCATAAGGAATGATAGAAATAAATAATATGAAGTTATAAAAGATGTTCCTGAGCACTAAAAGTAATGCTTATAAATACAAGTAATATAAAAAACGAATACATGATGAACTTATAAGGGGCTACTTATATCCAGGATGGCATAAAATTTAAAACACACATTCCATCCCAGGTAATTCCTTTGTTCACCATAGTGCAAATATTTCTTGTAGTTGTCTGCCTCCTCTTTCTATTTTCCCCTCCTCTCACTCTCTATTTGACCCAACCCAAAAGCTTTTTTCACCATTAATCCACCAAATCTGCTCTTCTTAAAATCATCGATGACCTCATTGTCACATCTATTGGTCGGCCTTCATCTTTTCCACTTTTAGGCAGCATTTGACAGAATGCTGACTGACCTCTTCCTCCCTTTTGAACACTTGCCTCACTGGGCTTCTGAAAACATCTTTCTCTCACATTTAGCTCTCTTGTTACTTCCCTAACTGCTTCCTCAGAGGTTCTTCCATTTTCTTCCTCCAGATTTATAGTTCATAACATTTAACCTCTTCCTTGAACATTTCATCTTCACTCCCTTCACTCACTCCCCAGGTGGCTTCTTTAAATCCCAAGGCTCTGATTTTCAACTTCAACTTCAACTTTCAACTTCATGAGGAGGACTTCTAACGCTCTAGTCCCTGTTCAGATCCTCCTTTGAACTTTAACTCATACATACAAATGCCCTCTCTATCTTTCCACATTGGTCCTAAAATATCCTTTTTTTTTTTTTCATTTCCTGCCTACCCTCCTTGAAAACAAATCCCAACCTGGATGATGACTCACCACTTCCATCATTACCTACTTTAGGTCTATTTTCTTCTTTGCCTGGATTATTGTAGCCATCAGTTAATGGGTCAATCGCTTTCCATCTTTGTCTCCCGATAGTAGGTTCTCTACACAACAGCCATGCTCATCCTATTTCACTCCACTCCAGCTACCCCCACCTTCTCATTATTCCTTGATCACCAGCATGATCTTAATTCAGAGTTTTTGCAATCACTCTTCGCTCTGCTGGAAAATTCTTTTCAGTGTATTTGTTGGGCCCACTCCCCACTTCAGATTTCTATTCAAATGTCAGGTATGCTTCTCTATTCCCTTTAGCCTCCTTTTATAGAAACATACAAATATATTTGTATATATAATTACATATTATATATAAAATATGAATAAAATTTATTACAACCTGAATTTTTTAAATTTAGTTTAATATTGTTAAATTAATTAAATTAAATTAGTTTAATTCTTTAAAGAGAAAGAGGGTTTTTTTGCTTCACTGTTGTACATCAGATCCTAAATCAGTGCCTGACAAAAGTCAGGATAAATGAATGGAGAAATAAATGAATCAACATTGAAAAAATTTTAAGTGCCTGAAATACTGCATTGAGAGGAAATCTTGGGTCATGTTTAGGCTTGGTATGAAAAGGGCGCCTGGGTGGCTCAGTGGGTTAAGCCTCTGCCTTCGGCTCAGGTCATGATCTCAGGGTCCTGGAATTGAGCCCCGCATCTGACTCTCTGCTCAGCAGGGAGCCTGCGTCTTCCTCTCTGCCTGCCTCTCTGCCTACTTGTGATCTCTGTCTGTCAAATAAATAAATAAAAATCTTAAAAAAAAAAAAAAGGAAAGGGTTTGGTTTTGTTTTGTTTTTTAAGTGGAGTCTATGCCTAGTGTGGAGCCCAACACCAGGCCTGAACTCACACCCTGAGATATCAGGCGGCGGCCGCTTCACTGACTGAGCCACTCAGGTGCCCCAAAATAAAGCTCTTTTTAACTATATTAGGACCAGATAGATCAGAAAACTTCTCAGACCAAAATAGATGCTAATCAATATAGTCCATTTACCTTGCAATTTCATGGTGTAAAATCACTGAATATATTTTTGTGTGGCTAAAAATGGATGGTGTAATAGGATTCCTGAAATTCACATTCTTTGGAAAACGATATACTTTCATAGAAGTATAATTTCTGGCAAAAATATTGATTTTTTAAAAAATAGATCATTCTTCCTAAAGTTGCAAATATAATTTTGTGCATGGAGAGTTAAGAGTATAATGCATAGAAGGAGTGGATTATAGGATGAGGCTTGGAGTCAGAAAGCTTGAGCTGAATCCCGCCTCTGCTGCTTAAATATTACGTAATGTTAGAGAACGTAACTCTTATTCGAAATGGAGTTAGCAATACGTATTTCTCACAGTTGTGTAAGGTTTAAGAGAAAACACAAAAATTCCTAACATTGTTCCTATATTAGAATATGTGCTCAATAAATGAAAGTTATTATGAATAATAAAGTGTGGCTCTCCCATTAGGGTGCTCACTAGTAGCACAATTATGCAAAGTGTTTATTATATTTCAAGTGTATATATATGAAAAATTACACTTAGTTACACTTAAGTATATGTTTAAATAAGTAGGGCTCAATGTTTACAACTAAAATCCATGGCTTGTATTAAGAGTTCAAAAATGTAATACTGGTGGAAAGTAAGGGAATAATTTCTTTCTGGATTCTTGCATGCAGGTATATAAGACATGGTAACAATACTCTGTAAAAATCTACAATGCAGAAGATATACATTATCTTATGCACCTTATAGTTTGTCACACCTTATTTACCTTTCAGTCTGCCATATAATTCAACAATTATTATTTCACATTGAACTCCTGAAATGTTTAGTTTGTAAGAATTAACTATAATTTAAGTTGGTTGGTCACACTGGAACTGGGTATGTATGACCAAACTATTTATAGATGTAGTGCTGGAAGTTTAAGACATGTTATGTGTATGTCTGTAAAAAGAGCTACTAAATCATCTACGAACACAGTTTTATTCCTAGCTATGCTCACAGCGAGGGGAATTTCTGTCCCGGTAAGAATCTCCAACTAGCAGAAAGCAGTTGATTAAGGAGCTTCAGGTCTCTTCAGAGAGTCACCTTTCTGAGTAAATTGGAGTCGATGAAACAAATGCTTTATAGGAAGCTTTGTAAAATATAAAAACAAAATTTTAAATCCTAAATTGAATGTTCAACTAAGGTATTATTTTAGAATTCTAAAATTATAAGAAAGAGGTATATAACAAGCTAACAGAAAAATCCTCAGTCTATCCTGAAGTTGTCAAAAAGCTTCACGAAGAGCTTACCGCCTGATTTTGAATCATTATTAGGGATAAATATTACCTATTAGGGATAAACTGTTACCAGAGAGAAGTGCTTACCACCTCACCTTCCACTTTTTTTTTTAAATGTGTTTGGGCTCTAAACCTCAAAATAAATACATGAATTTTATTATATAATTTAGATAATATTAAAATAATAAGTGTTTGTTTAAACACACACACACACCCCAAGAAAACCAAGTGGTTTCTTTTGGGGGGGGGAATGCCTACTGGGTGAAATTTGCCTACTGGGTGGAATTAATCAAGGCTGAAAATTTTAAACAGGAGAAAATCATAAGCATTTAATTTTTCCCAGAGTTTTCTTTCTATTACACTCATTTGTTTTATTTTTATTTCCAAATTGTATAGAAGTCTCCCTGAGCTATTCATTATACTTTATTTAAGCAGCATAAGCTCGCAGTAGGATAGTTGGATACTTTTTCCTATTTCCACTGAGAAAATCTTTACTTCTTTCATATTTTACGTGAGGGACAGGAAGGGGGAAGCAATTGTACCTTTGAAAGATCTGCTGTCCACAAAAATTTCACTAGCCTGTTTTGGAGGTTAATTAACTCTGAATAGCAGAGTTCTATTATGATATTTAAGAGACTTATCCCAGGGTTGAAATTATTGAAAAGTTTCAGGAAGAGATCACCAACCTGATTTTACATTGTTATTAAGGATCAAATTGCTCTCTGGTAACAGGGGGGCAGTGTTTGTCACTTCACTTTCTGCTTTTTTTTTTTTTTCTTTTTTAAGTTTTTGGGCTCTAAACCACAAAATAAATTACATTATAATTAAAGCAAATTTTGTTCTGCCAGAAAAAACTGTCCCAGATATAAAAAGAGTTGGAAAATTATTGCTTTAATCAATAGAAATTATTCAAACACTGAAAAGACCTACTCTGACCACAAAAAAGAATATAGAAAATATAACTATGAAATATAAGATATAGGTATTGATATTTCAGCATTTTCAAATATCAAGCATTTGTGTTTGCTATGCAGACATTTTAAATATAGAATTTAATGTTTTGTGATCCTTAGACTCTATAAGTAGCACAACAGATCTTAACTAGAGAACACATTGTAATAGAATTCCAAAAGAATAATCACCATAATTAACAAAGAAGAGAAGCCAAAAAGACCATTCATGGAAAACAGGAAGATGAAATAAATGACATAAAAAGACCTCACTTTAAATATGTGCTCTAAAAAAAAATTTTTTTTTAATATCATGCTGATTCTCAGATGTGGAGTATTTGTACATTGCTGAAAACTGCTTTCAGAAAAGGGATGTTTACCGCAATATTTCAGCCTGCTGTTATCGATCACTCACAAACTACAAACAGCAAGTGATGATTACCTCAAGCACAGGATTTTCTTCTTTTTGTCCAATCTCAGCATGAGAGACAGGCAGCAGCCAAGCACCTTGATTGGTACAAAGTCACAAAAGCGCGGGGAGGAGGGAACTCTCCTGCCACCACATCCTTCCCATGAGGCCTGGAACTCGCTTTACCGCTACAGCCCCACATGCCTGAACGGAGACTTTGCCCTTTCTGCCACTAGAGAGAGGCCACAAGAATTTCCCAAAAACTCTAGAATCTGAACCCAAGGTAACACTTGGGTATTCTCAATATAAAATCCCTCACCGAAGTGTATGCGTCACCAAATTCATTGGTGCTTACAAGGGTTATAGGCTCTGAGAAAGCAAGGCTCATGGCTGCAAAGTTGTCCTTTTAATTATTGTGACCTTATTGTCAAATTAGAGTAGTTTTCTGCCAAGAGAAACTAATTCCTTTGGAAAAATAGCAAAGACTCTAAGTCTATAGGAATCCTTGGAAGTTGTAGCAAAATTTATTATTGCTGTGTAGCAAAGTAGTCTTGATTTAAAAAAATAGTAATTCATAGTTTTAAACATAAATATAATAATTGATATAAAGATTTTGCACTTCTTTTTTAATTTAGTTAAGTAAGTGCTTACTAAAAACAAAAACTACTTTGGGCAAAGTCTTAAGTATGGGCGTGGACGCCAAATCCCAGCTTTGTCTCTGACTTGCTGTGCAAACTTGGGCAAGTTATTTACTACCTTTAAGCCGCCACTTAATTCATCTATAACATGAGGAGATTTGTGTGACGATAGATTGAGAAAATGCAGATAAAGGTATTGGCATAAAATAGGCACTCATTAAATTGCAGTGATTTTTAAAATATAAAAAAGGTATATTGTTATATGTTATCACTAAGTTATCTCGTATATGCTGCTTAAGACCACAGGAGTTAAAGATGGGTGTTTGAAAAAAGTTCATTTACTTTGTAGCACTTTATGTGCCCACTGGATCACCATAACTGGGGATAAGTGGTGTAATGATCCAGGTGGGGTACTGTGGGGCCAATAGGGAGGCAAAAAATTAGACAGAATGACAGCTAGTCTCAAGTACCCAGAAGTACTACTCACCAACTACACCTGGAGGTACAATTTGCAACTTGATCCCCAAGTCCTGGTTCTCACACATCACACATGCTGTGAATATTTTCTCTTGGGGTAATTTCATACCCGGTATAAACCACTTACAAGATTTCTGTTCTAGAAATCCTGATTGGAAGAATTGAAATTTAGGAATGAGAAGGCCCTTGTCAAAAATCTTTTACTGTGGGCTACTTACCGATGCTATGGTAGTGACTTTATAAATATGTGTGTTCATACATACCTCAGAGGAAGGTGAAAAGTCTAAGTTAATATAAATCAATATATCTTGCCAGAAAAAAAAAATCAGTGTAGGAAGACTTCTAATTACTTTGCAGAAGAAATATTTTTTAAACAAATGAGAAAAGCATATTATGAAAACTCTAATTTTGGTTTATTTATTCTACCTATATGATATAGATTATACAGCTGAATATGGGAGACCTACGGAGATTAACAAGTCTAAAAAGAAAACTTTAAATCCCAAATACAGTGCCTATATTCTCTTGATGGGCTATGGTTGGGGCAAAAATAAACTCAAACCCCTGAATATGCAAAGTTTATTATCTTACACTTAAATAATTAAACTAAGTGATACACTTTCCAAGTACCTTTGTTGCTTACGTGTGCAATTCAACATTTTCATTTTTATAATGACTATGATAATAGTGGTATAAATGGACTTGAAGCATACAAAATAGTTTAATATTTCTCTTAGATTAGAAGCATTATTTTTCAAGCATATCTCCAGTATATTTTTAAGTATATCTCTGATTACAAAATGAATTTTTTAAAAAAAGTTTCATGAGGCAGTCTACAATGATTCAAAAACTTTTTATGGGGCAGGGGAGAGAGGCTAATATATTTTTTTGCAATTATATGTTTTCCTCTAAATAAATTCATAGTCTTATATAGTATTCATATATTATAAATAATGCTTTCCCTAAACAAGTGGATTCAAATTTTAATCTTAAATTACTTAAATTTAAATTACTTAAGTTTAAATTTAAATAAAGATTAAATTATTTAATCTTAAAATTCAATTTTAAGAGAAATAATACCATTTGAACATATCCTTTAAAGATAAAAACAATCGAATAGGACAGGGTCACTGGAAAATGTGGAGGCTTCACTTTGTTAATGCAAAGGTAAAGCTAACACATTACTGAAAATAAATGGTGTGGCAATGCCCACATTTATTTTCAAAATAAAAGTCATTTGTTCTGTCACTATATTTTCTTCCAATGACTTTCTATATAATGTCATATGCTAAGTGATAAATGCAGATGTACTCTTTTTAAAGTGACAGACGTTTCAAAGTGAACAAGAGTTTCTCAACCTACTATCACTGAAAACTGTATTTTAATGGTACAGAGGATTGAACTGTTTGAGTTTTCTGTAAGGTATTTACATTTTAACTTGATAAATAGGAATGATGTTACCCTTATATGCAGGGCAAAACTCTTTGCAAAGTAACTTTCATTTTTCTCTGTATACTGTTTTACATAATTTTTGCTTTCCTAATGTTTGTCACATAAGTAGACTGGAACAGTTTCAAGTCTATCCCATCATGAAAATATCAAGGTCCCCAATTCCAAATACCATCATATGAGGCAAAATAAGCTATACAAACTGATATTAGTACATCACTGTTATAGCCACAAATGTTCTATCTAACATGAGATGTATAATAACCTACAATTCCAAGTGTGAAATATTTTTTGCCCCCCCCCCCTTTTTTTTTTTTGCTTACGCACCTCAGGGACTGAAACTCCTGAAGTGGGCAGATTCTGTTGAAAAAGAGAAGTTCATATTAAAGCTGAAAAAAACAAAGTCAAACTGAAAACAAAGGCCAATGAAGGTTCTTATATCACTATTCTCCTGTGAAATAAGTGGATAAATATAAAATGCATTTCCTTGTCATATTTATTCTGCTTAATTTCATTAAATACATGAAGAAATATCTTTTCACAAAATAAGGAATGCTCCAAAACAGAGTGGGTTAGATCGTGAATTACTTATCCAAAATGCAATTTCATCACCCAAAGCAGACTGATCAACATTCTTGGCCAGTTTCACAGACCTCTCTGAAACAACATGGTGGTATTACATTTATATTTTGCAATAAGATCTCATCTCCAAGTTCCATTATCCTTCATAAACCATTCCTACTAATTTGTTAAGTTGCCCAATTACCCATCCCACTTTTCCATTTTCCAGTCCAACTCTCATTCCTTCCTAAAAATATTCAGTGTCTTTTTGATGGAGACATAGCTTATGGTGTTGGTTTTATATTGTGAATTTTCTGGAAATAAGAAAAAAAATTCTATTAGTATCAGTAAAAAGTAAAAATACTATTAAATATGTAGAAAAGTTTTACTTGAGAGTAATTAGAAAAAAACAAAAGAAATGAGGTCAAATACACTGAAGCTGGTCTTCGTGAGAGGCATCTTCAATTATCCAACACCCCTCCTTTTCTGAGTCACAGTGGGAAGCTTTTTTTCTGGCAAGAAACAGAAAAAAAGGTTACCAAATTCCAAAAGTCTATGGGACTCAGAACAAATCTGGAAAATTGTTGACAAGTCACACACATAGTACTAGCCAAAGTTTTCCTATGGTGGGCTGTGTGTGGTGAGGAGAAGTATGGAACCTGAATGTGAAGCTGGGAGTACTTAGACACTTATGTGTCTCTGAAAAGGAGGGAGTAGTCAGCATTTTCGTTTCCTCCTTAGAACTGAGCTATGTGAAGGCGAATCTAAATGGAAGTCCAAGATGGGTCTGAACAATCGGAGAACAGTTATCTGTGGACTCTTATGCCATATACTGAGATCAATGAAGAAGCAGGCAACTTTGCAGCAACTCAGCATAGAGATGGACCAGAAAGATCAAATGCACCCAAAAGTGGATCAGAAGAAGGAGTCTAGGGCAGCTCTAGAGAAAATTAAAGGGTCCAGGAATGCAACTCGATTTCGAAGATACTTTTATAATATAAGTTGAAAAAATGTTGCAGCTGCACATTTTTCGTCAAAGGAAGTCATCAAGTCTGGGAGGATGAACTCGGGTTGACTATCCCATGAAGAGGAGAACCTTATGGAAGTAATTGCTATTTCTCAGATGGATTGAAAACAGACTTAATAGAACTTTTCTTGAAAGCTTTCTGATTTCAGTAGTGCTCTGGACTTCTGAGTCCAAGTCAGTCTACATAGCACGTGGGGGAATGGGTGGTGGGAAGAACGTGCTAGCTTCAATCTAGGTCACCTCAAATTTTTTGTCAGCTTTCCTATTTTTCTTTCTCAGCTCTTAGTTCAAACTTAGATGTGAATAAACATTTTAAGACATGAATATTGTTCTTCCAACCTTATTATAATATACAAATGTTTCTTCTCCCTCCAATTCAGTTTAAGCATCTTATCCTATGATGCCTTATCCTGTCCTACGCCGCAAGTCCAGGAAAGTCCAGAGACTCTCAAGCAACCAAACTAGGATGTCCATCAAACTGTCTCCATGGCATGAGTCACAGATGCCTTTGACTTTGGGAAGAATCAATGTTCACCGTGTATACGTCCATACAGAGCAGTGCGATGGAAAGCCAAGTGAAGATTATAGTTGTGGAAATGGTTCAGAAAAATAGCCAAGCATGATGCAAAAATCTCAAATAGATACTGTCCACCTCACCTCAACCACCAAAAAAATCTACAAAAGACATTTTTGACATACTTAAGCATTTGAATAAAGACAGGTAGTGACTGATACTATGGAATTATTGTTAATATTCCTAGGCATGATAATAGTATGGTAATTATATAGAAAACTGTCCTTAATCTTGGAAAATACCTGCTGACCTATTTAGAGATGTAGTGTCATACTATCTGCAATCTATCTGCAAAAGGTTGAACATAAAAAATATATATTTCTGCATGTATGATGGCAAAATAATAATATAGGCTGGGGATATATTGGATTCATGTGTCCTGATGTCACAAAAAGCAAAAACCACGCCAACTCAGATAATAAAAACCCCTTTTAAGGTATTCTCCCTCCAAAAGAGACTGTAGGATGAAATTAAAGCCTGGCTGGCACTTTGCTACCACCTGTTTGGAGAGCTAGTATCATACGGATATTGGTGTCTGCGGGCTTCTTCCTTCTTAAGGTAGTAGGGATACTGGTCATCTACTGAGAATGAATGATGTTGGCAGAGAGATAGTGATATAAGAAAGCAAGGAAATAGTAGATTCCTCTCTGAGGAAAGAAAGCAGCTGACAAAGAATGCATAACAGAATCAAGCAAAATCCAGAGCAAGTGGGGCTGGAAGTCATAAATATGTAAGAAAGCCACCAGCTCAGAAAATTTTCTCCAGCAACACTTTGACGTCTGAGAGCAACACTAAAAATTCATTCCAAGAATAGAAGTGATGAAACAATGTATATACAAGCTCACTTATAATCAAGATGTGTAGGCAAAGAGTGTATATTAAATGAACATGCCCATCAGTGGCTTACCCTCAAGTTACTTTAAGAAAACTACGGTATCTGGTAAAAGATAAACAAGCAACTCATTAGAGAGCAAATTCAGATATTATGTTACTTCGACTATACTCTTGTGTATATGATTTTAAATATCAAGGATGAACAGAGTAAATGTTTTATTTTTTTGAAAATTATCATGAGTGTGTAATTCTAAATGTAATATATCTTTAATCAGAATTAATACAGGAACTGTATATTTGTATTTAATCAAATGTGAGGTGTGACTACAGAGGAATGTGATTGATTTTATTTAATCAGTATCACTTTAATATTAAACAGAATACACAGTACAGATAATTAGTTTAAAAGATGCATTTGTCTTCAAGGCACTTATTAAGTTCAACCTAATACCAAAGAATTTTTTAAAATCCTATTACTCTAAAGTATTGAGATCTCTCTTGTCCTCATAGTTTCTAACATGTAATCATTTTAAATTGACAATTTAATCCAAATTGTCATAGGACAAAGAAAAATCTTTGGTGAAGAGATTGTTGGGAGGTTTGAGTTAAAAATCTAGAAAAAGCATAATATTCAGATTAAAAGGGTCATTAGTTATTTCAAGACTAAAGTAAAATTAACAGAATTATATGCTATACCTATATGGGAATTTTTTTTTTAAAAAATTGCTTTTATGTTTATCTTCTCATTTAATCCTCCTCTAAGCCAAGATATTCCACTTCTCAGACTGAGACACTGAAAATCAGAAAGATCAGATAACCAGCCCAAGAAAATAAAGGTAATGACAGAACCCAAATACAGTACTTCCCTTTCCCAGGCTCCATTTATTCAAACAACAAGTTCCATAAGAATTTTTTTCTGACTTTTCTATCCATGTCTCTATTTTTTAAAGTGACTTGATAGTATTGCATGGAGGACTGGGTGTGGTACATAAACAATGAATTTTAGAACACTGAAAAAATTAAATTAAAAAAATCAAATTATCTTAAGACAGTGAACACTGGGAAGGATTTAGAGACTATAATATATATCCGTTCTGCCTGAAAAAGGGGCTTGAATGTCAATATGGAGTAATTTAACATAATAACTTCTAGTACAGTGGTAACCTGAAGTGGTCAAATAAAGCTATTCTACATAGCTCTTTCTGTAAAGGCAATTGGATATACCTGGCATCAGAAAACAAGTGAGGGAAAGTAAAGCTAGTTTGGGAAAAGATCGAATGTCTTATTATGGTACCTGTCAGTCTGAAGGGGAGAAGCTGTTCTCTCACACTCGATGATAAAAGGTATCAAGGGCATCCCTACCATCTTTCCCATAGAGAATAAACACATTTGATTTTGGTGAATTTTACTGTCCCATTCCAGATTCATAGTTTGTTTAACCTTTGATGATTTTGCAGGTCCTTAAGTGTGTATACCACACATGTGAACACAATATAAACTTTATTTTAGTTTTTTAAAGGTTTTATTTATTCATTTGAGAGAGAGACAGAAAGAGCACAAGCAGGAGAGGCAGAGGGAGAGTAGACTCCCTGCTGAGCTGGGAGCCTGACATGGGGCTTAATCCTAGGACAAGGATAGCATGACCTGAGGCAAAGGCAGACGCTTAACCATCTGAACCACCCAGATGCCCCACAAAACAAATTTTTAAAAGGAAGTGACTGAAATAACGTTTATGCTACAAGTAATTTTCATTTTTTAAAAGATTTTATTTATTTATTTGACAGAGATCACAAGTAGGCAGAGAGGCAGGCAGGGATGGGGGGAGGGGAGCAGGCTCCCTACTGAGCAGAGAGCCGATGGGGGGCTCGATCCCAGGACCCTGAGGTCACGACCTAAGCTGAAGGCAGAGGATTAACCCACTGAGCCACCCAGGCGCCCCAGCTACAAATAATTTTTATAACCAATTACTATTTCAATATATGGCAAGTCTTCCAATTAGAAGGATCACTAATTATTTTTTTTCAGCAGCACTTTGACATACTTAATTAAAATGTAACTACCAAAAATAAAATATTTTAGAAGAACACATATAGGACACCTGGGTGGTTCAGTCGGTTAAGCATCTGCCTTTGGCTCAGGTCCCAGAGTCCTGGAATTGAGTACTGCTTCTACTGCATCGGGATCCTTGCTCAGTGGTGAGCCTGCTTCTCCCTCTGCTGCCGCTCCCCCTGTTTGTGCCCACTTGCGCATGCTCTCTCTTTCTGACAAATACAGAAAATCTTTACATAAAGGAAGATACACATAATCTTAATTCAGCATCCCTTGACTAACCATTTCTCACTTGAGCCAAATTTTTAAGCTTGCACCAAGATAAATTTAATGGTAAGAATATTTTTAATTGAGATAATTTCATTACCCTTATAGTTTTAATTGCTCACAAAAATGTCTGATCTTATTCTTGTAAATGTGATTGTTTACACATATTTGCAGAGTTTAGTTCAGAACATTTTGCACAGAAGGGATTGTGAGGCTCCCTCCTTAATGGCTCCCCCAGACACAAAAGCATGTTTGTGTCTAGAAAGGAAGGACCCTAAGCCTTCAGGGAAAGTACACCTAGTGTAATGGATATTTGGAAATCAAGGGGCACCAAATGGTAAATGTTATCTTTATGAAGATATCCAAGTTTCAAAGATAGATTTCTACATGTAAAAACAATCAGCAACAATTAAACCTTTCTAATGTTGTTTTTATGGTTATTGTCTTGTGTACTTGACTAGCTAGTGAAATAAAACCATTAGAAATGTTATCCTACTTGGTTAGGACTCATAAAATCATCAGAAGCCCATATGGTTGGTTCTTTAATTTCTTTTTAGCTCTGAACCATAGTAAGAATATGTGCACACATACTGGTAAAATAATTTTGCAAAGACCACCTACCTTGTATGCCCCACTATCTGATATATTCTATTCTTTTCTCTCTTTACTTCTATTTCTCCTCTAATGGCTACTTTTTTCCCATTCCTTCTTGAAATGCTGATCTAGATCCCCTAACTGAATTCATGGTTCACCAATTGTTGGGGAATGCAGCATGAACACCAAAAATGAGTTTAGAACATGGAATTGGGATAGGGTGTGTATTGCTTGTGCCACCTGCATGTTGTGTGACTTTAGGTAAATTTCTTCAGTATCTTTCTGCTTCACTATCCTTACATGTCCAGTGAGCATGATAACAATAGCTACATTTAGGATTAAAAGGGTATCTAACACATTTAAGTTTCCAATAAATAGGAACTATTTTATTAACTTTAAAACCCCAAAGATTCCCTTAGCTTTTTCTGCCTGTCTAGAGCTCAGTGAAAAAGGACTAATCACACTTTCTTCGTCTGATACTGTTTGTTGCTCCTAAGTAGATGGAACCAATGGAACCAGCAGATTGATTGATTGATTTTTAATGAAACATATATGTTAGGACTGTTACAGGAGAGAGAAAGAAGGAAAGATGTGGGAGGGGTGAGAAGAGATCTAAGAGTGAAAACAACACAGGAAAAGAAGGGGACCGGAATAGGCTAAAAAAAAGGAAAGAAGAACAAAGTCCTCCTTCTTTGTTATAGTCCTCAATCCTCAAATGGACCATGGGCATCAAATGACATCTACCATTTTGAAGATGAATGTCCTTTCATTCAAATAAAACAATGACATTGAGTAAAGAAGGATGGAAGCTGATATTTAGAGCATGGCTTTAATATTTGTTTGTTTAAAATTTATTTATTTATTTATTTATTTATTTGAGAGAGAGCGAGTGTGCAGCACTCTCCTGTGAGTGGGGAGAGGGGCAGAGAGAGAGGGAAAGAATCCTCAAGCAGACTTCCTGCTGAGTGCAAAGCCTGACCCAGGACTTGATCATGACCTGAGCTGAAATCAAGAGTTGGCCACTTAACCGACTGAGTTCCCAGGCGCGCCCCCCCACCATGGCTTTGGATTTGTTTGAAGTTTTGCAAAACCCTTAAACATCAGATTCAACCACCTTCAAAATACATCTCAGGATAAAAGCATGTGTCTTACTGACTGTTAATTTGTGTCAGATAATTCTTTAGAACTCTTACTCTACATAAAGGTAATTAATACATACCTATATAAGTACATATGTGTACTGTTTGGGACAGAGATCTGAGTGCAGTTGGTGGTTTTAAATAAACTTAATAAACTTAAACTTTATATAAACTTAATTAATTTAATAAACTTTAAATAAACTTAAAAAAACCACACCTGATATAATAAATTAATATCTATTGAATTTCATGTGAATAAAATATATCAGTAATACTTCCTGTTATGACTATTCTTTTTCTCAACACGATCTCATTCTCAAAATGTATCACTGTGGCTTTCTAAAATACAGAAAAATCACTGCAGATAGTGAAAGAATATTGATAATAATATTTAGAATTAAAGCATGAGGCTGCTAAGTTTTCCTTTTCATCAATCTTGGAAAAGACCTCGAATTAAAAAACAAACAAGTTATAATGAAATTTGTTCTTATCCTTTGCCCCTCTAAATATCCACTGATCTCACACCAAAGCATTTTCTAACTAGGTTAAAGTCCAATTCTGCACTAACATTAGGCTAAGATTCAATTGAGTTAAAATTTTACACTGACTGCCAGTCAACCTTATCATGAACTTTCATTATGTGCATGTAATTAATTGGGTCCAACGAACAATATCAGTACTGAGTTATAGACTCTTTTCCCCCGACCATATAATTAGAATATAATTACCCACAGGATATCAGAATGATGCAAAACCTTTCCTCTAAATGTGCCCTCATTAGGAAACAAGTCTCAATGTACATTTATTCAATCAGTGTGAATTAATTAAAATGTTACTGAAATAAAAGAGGGCAGCAATAAAGAGTATCTGACATCTATTAAGAGACTATCACTTGAGATATGCATGCACAGTTTATATTTAAACCCATTTAGCTCAAGTAGGAGCTTGGCCATGTAATGTTACATACATCCAGCATACTAGGAAATCTGAGTAAATGAATCAGCGTGTGTTACTGTTTTTGAAAAGAACATAATACTCAATGCCCACAAAATCTGAAAGGGCCTGAGTAGGATTCTAGAGACCCATTTATTCCCTGATAAGTCCATAAAGATGTTATGATTATGTAGTGGTGGACAGAAATCATGTTTAACTCCAAGTATCCAGAAAAAGAGCTGTTCATCCCACACTTTTCTACCACAAATCTAGCATAATTGTTTTGATATGGCTTAGGAGATGATGGTCAGAAAACCTAGACTTACCAAAGAATTAATTTTTTTAATAAAGAAAATGACCTCCATTACTTAAAGTAGCTCAAGGTATTTCAATAGCATATTTCCTTTAAGCAGAGCATTCACATGCACCTAAGACTATATTCTTTTTAAGAGGAACCATAATATAACATATTCGGATTATATAAAACATGGGAAAAACAGTAATTGCGTAAAGAAACCAAAGGGCATAACTGCATATCCCACAAGAAGCTGATTCATGCAAGAACATTCTTCTTCTTGGTTTCTCTAGTAGCCAGCATACTATCATATGCAATACAAGATTACTGAATAAACTAACAAATCAATAATCCTAATACAAAGGAATACTCACCAGTATTCAAGAATAGTTATCATGAACAGCAAAAATTTTAAAAAGCTACATGTAATATTTAAAGTAAGATATACAGAGATCTTCAAGCTTTCTACGTTATCACATAATTCCTCAGACGGTTTTAGCTTTAGAATTAGTTTCTGTAAAACTTTGTTCTGATAATCAATATCTGGCATTCATTCTTACATATAAACAAGCACCACTTTAAAATGGAAATACCCATGAGCACTAAGATAAATAAGGCTATTTACAAGTTGCCACTTTTCATATGCTCTTTAGGAACAAACTCTAATCAGTTCTTATTATTACTTTTTTTAAAAAAAAATTAACTCCATAAGATCATACATATTTTTTTTAAAGTTTATTTATTTGTCAGAGAGAGAGGGAGAGAGAGCGAGCAAGCACAGGCAGACAGAGTGGCAGGCAGAGGCAGAGGGAGAAACAGGCTCCCCGCTGAGCAAGGAGCCCCATGTAGGACTCGATCCCAGGACGCTGGGATCATGACCTGAGCCGAAGGCAGCCGCTTAACCAACTGAGCCACCCAGGCGTCCCAGATCATACATATTTTTAAGTATTCTGATGCATGATATATTTACAAAACAGTATAATGTTCTATTCAGGTAGTAGACTGGTTTTGGTAGAGACCAACATATGATAGAAATAATGAACTCACTCTAAGTAAGGAGATTGTCTCACACAGGCCTGCTTTATTTTTAACATAAAAATTTCTGTAGAATTTCAGTGACAAAGACATGCTGCTGCTATGATTTCTTGCTGAAAATGCTGTTATTTGAGTAACATTGAGTAATCACCACATTAAAAAAAAATCTTACTAATAGAATAGGAACAATTTTAAAGTTCCATTTTGTAGTAAACATCTATTTTCATTTTCTGAGCTAAGAATGAATATTTATGATATTTTACATGGACTACTGTATTGCTTAAACTGTATTTTTAAAAATCATAGTTTAAATGTAATTTGACATCCAGAGAAAAATGTCTTGATTCTCCTCAGAATTCCGAAATGTTCCCTTTAAACTCTCTGCCTGCAATGCCACTTTATTTTAAATATTAGGCATTTCACAGTACCATCTATTGGATATTTTACATAACTACAATAACATAACAGTCACAAGTTTTCTGAAATTTAGTAATAATTACAAAATACTTCAAGTGCCACTCCAGAAACTAAACATAATACTCATTAGACATCTACTAATATTACCTCATCTTCACATATTTTAAACTCAATTTTATTAGCTTGTAACAGTAAGATCTAATTACCATGTGTTATGAATGATTTCTAAGAATAAGCCTCCCTGCCACATATCCATTTTAATGTGTTATTGGATATTTATGTCACTATCAGATGTATTTTCTTCTTGACTCAAGAGAAATTGAAAACTGATGGGGATAAAAACAAACAACTGATTGTTATTCATTAATTCAGTCAATATTTGTTGCTCATCTACTGTTTATCACAATGAATTAGGTGCTAGAGATAAAGAGATCTACCCTTTCATGTGAGCAATGAGAGTGATGGCAGGGGGGGGTCCGTGAGCACAGGGAACAGCTTTACCAGAAACAACTCAAGTTTAGCTCCTGGTGTGACCTTGAGGCCCCTGCGGGACATCCAAGAGGAAATTCACAAGGTGAAGCTGAGTATTTGGATCTTGAGAGGTCAGAGAGAACAAGCTTACACAGACATATTCAAAAGTGGTAGCTGAGGGCACCTGGGTGGCTCAGTGGGTCAAGTCAAGCCTCTGCCTTCGGCTCAGGTCATGATCTCAGGGTACTGGGACTGAGCCCCACATTGGGCTCCCTTCTTGGTGGAGAGCCTGCTTCCCCCCCCCCCGCCTGCCACTCTGCTTACTTGTGATCTCTCTCTCTCTCTCTCTCTGTCAAAGAAATAAAATCTTTTTTTAAAAAAAGTGGTAGCTGGAGTCATGGAATTGGATGAGATATTCTACAGTGAGCATAATGGCATTAAGTATATGCCATATGTATATGACAAGTTAAAAATGGAAAGATAAATTAAGAGAATAGAAGGAGGGCTAGGAATTGAGCAATATGGATTGAGTGTGACTGGAGAGGCAGAATAAAATCGAGTAGAAACGTGTGAGGTGAGTGTCATGATACGGGAACAGAGCATCTAAAATACTGTCAATGCTGCAGGGGATTCAAAAAAGAGGATTCTTGGAAAGGGGATCTAGTGGATGTTTTTGGTACCCCAACGCAGATTCTTTGTCACCCAGCCAGAGAACCTATCCCCAACTGCTATGAGTGTGGACTGTTGAGAATTCCTAATTGTCACATTTTCTGAAGTTATTCTTTACTTCAGGAGCAGGCTGTCTGGGGAGCAAGCACTTCCTGTCCTGGAGGAAGCCACAGCTAATGAATGACTGATCGGGGTTAGAAAAAGCCAGCCGCTTGTCTTAAGAATAGCCTTATGGTATGATTTTATGCCAGAGCTCCCAGGGCTCAGGCCAAGGTTTACTCTCTTATAACCACTTTCTTGCACAAAGCCCCCTTCCTCTCCTGCTTCCTCCATCCCTTACAGATGGTTTTATAAAGAAACACTCTTCCCTCTATAAATCATAAACAGCCAAACCCCTGGTTCATGCTCTGCTCCTTGGGAAATCATCCAAAAAGACCGCCACTGGATTTGGGATGAATAGCAAGAATAGTTTTCCACACATTTTATAATCAGGAATTAGAATACTGTGAGTTGAGGTAGAAGGAGGAAAATCAGACATGGTGAGTGTATCTTCACAGTTGCATATAGTTATGGCTACGTTAAGAAGCAGACAAGGTCAGATCCATATACAAATACAGATAAACAGAAAATAACAGCCATCCTTCTAGTATGGGTTCAAGGGCATACATATCACTAAGAGCAGAAACAGAGAAGTTCCAGTGCTGGACTCAGATCATGGTGCTGTCCAGTGCTACCTATCACAAGCATGTTAGGTGACACTTTATTTGAGGGTTTCAACTGTAAATTAGTGAGTCAATATTGTGACAAAGGTCATGCATGAAAGGAGAAAAATGGGGAGAAAGAGAAGCAGACAGTGCTAGAATGAAAAAACAAACAAACAAGAAACAAAGAAACTGGAAGGATATAGGCATTGGTGACTCAAGGATGTTGGAGTAATGGTAACCAAATGGAAATTCAAGAATATTTGAGGTCGGGGTGAAACAGGAATAATATTATACGGAATCGAATATGGTATGGTGAGCTGTATTCCTATAAGATTTGGGTTTCCTTAGGCAAGTAAGGCCAAATAGGTCAAAGCTTCTGTGAGCATTAGCAACAGAATTTGAAATGATACATTTTACCAGTAGGCTAGGCAAGGAGTGAGTATGGCAGCCTCAAAAGAACTAAACAATCCTTCTTCTATAGAAAGGGGAAATGCAGGTTGAACCAAGGAAAAAAGACAAGTGTCAAAAATCACTGCATTGTGCATGACATTGGTGTAGAGAGCAAACGTTTTAAATGAATCAATTCTTGTTCAGGTTTCAAGTTGAAAGTTGAGAATAGAGAAGTTATATTTAATAGTAAAACAGAGAAAGGCATACATATAAATACGTTATGATCAACGCCACTTCATCTGGAATCATTAAAACCACAGGTTACAGGCAGGTGGGGTAATGGACATTGGGGAGGGTATGTGCTATGGTGAGTGCTGTGAAGTGTGTAAACCTGGCGATTCACAGACATGTACCCCTGGGGATAAAGACACATTATATGTTTATAAATTTTTTTTAAATTAAATAAAAAAAATAAATAAAATCTTAAACAAACAAACAAACCACAGGTTACCTCTGCAAGGTAGAATTTATCCTTAAATGCCTAGTGGTGAAGGGATCTGATTTTAATTGCACTCAAAGTTTAAAAGTTAGAAAACAGAAATGATTTAAAGTATTTATTTCTACTGTAATGCAGTTAGTTCTGGATATTTGCCCTAATATTTGTCCTAACCCCAATCTTGCTTTGGAGGGCACAAGCAGAAAAATACCAATACAGAGGTTCACATATCGGGCAGCATTTATGCCACACTCCATGGCAATCGTGTCTTACTGAGTAGAAAATGTATGATCTCTAACTTGTTTTAATTTGTTTTTCTTAATTATTGGTAAGAGTTAAGTTTTTCAATTATTTTGTAGTTATTTGCATTAATTCTACAAAACAAGGGCTTTTTTGTTGTTATAATGCTTATGTTTGCCTTGATTTGTAAGCTTTGGTCTTTACCATTTTTATTTATTATTTTTTTTTCTTTCTTTACCATTTAAAAAAATTTTTTGATTGGTCAAGTCTGTCAACATTTTCTTTAATCTTTTCATTTTAGGAAAAAGATAAAAAGGCAAAGAAATCTTTTTAAAGGGCAAAAATAAATATTTAATCCATGTTTGATTTATTTTGGAATAGGTATAAAGTGGAATTTATCTTAATTTGGTTTCCCATATGGCTAAGCAGTAATCTCAACACCACCGATTCCCACTCTCCCCCTCCAGATTAAATATATGGCCTCCATCATACACTACATTACTACATATTAGTGTATTATGTTTTAGACTTTCTACTAGGTCCTTATAACGTCTAGAGCCACTATGACATTATTTTGATCACTGTGACTTTAATATGCATAATTTTAAGGTTTGTTAAAAACAAGTCTTTCCTGGGGCACCTGGGTGGCTCAGATGGTTAAACACCTGCCTTCAGCTCAAGTCATGATGTCAGGGTCCTGGGATCGAGCCCCATAGTGGGCTCTCTGCTCAGTTTGGAGTCTGCTTCTCCCTCTCTCTCTCCTTCTCTCTCACTTGAGCTTGCTCTCTAATAAGTGAATAAAATCTTTAAAAAAAAAAACTGGTCGTCCTTATATTGCTTATGGTTTTAGGAATTTATAATGTATTGGTGCATATTTATTCTTCTAGACAAACTGTGGAATCATTTTGCCAAGCAAAAAATAAATAAATGTTATATGGGAATTGCATTAAATAGATGAGTGAATTTGAAAAAATGTCAGTTCTTTTTAGCGTAATTTTATTTTCTTCAGTATACTTACACTTGAGAAAATATTTTAATTTTTTGTTTAGGGATAGCATCTTTGCACTAAAGGAGATTTTCTTAACCCACTCCATCAAATTGCTGAGTCAGTTCTCCTCAGAAGTTGATTCTTCCCTATATAGACACTGGTTTCTTTTTGGTTTCTCCTAAGGTATTTTTTTTTTCTCTATGTCGTTTCCCAACCTTGTAGCTACTCCTTTTAAATCAATATATTATAAAATAGATGTTTTCTTTAGTATTCCTGATCATGTAAAACAATTGCTATTAATATTTTCTTCTGCTCAATATAACAAATCTTCACATATGACATCAATGTAACTTCTAACTACTACGCTTCTTTCATTTTCCTTATGGCAGAATTACTGCTATTTTATTTTGGCAACAGGTAGACTTCTTTATACTAAAATGCACTTTGGCAATAAGCCATCAGTCTGCATTGACAGTTATTATAAAAAAGAGAAACCAAAGGAAATAAACATTACTATGATTATAGCAATATTGTTGAGGCGTTATGCCCTTTGATACAATTTGGTATGGAAGAAATTAATCTCAGATCTCAGAAACAACAGTAACAACAAAAAGTATTTCAGCTAAGTGAATGATTTGTTTTTATGTTGTGAAGACTGTCAAGACTGATTTCCCCTCTTTTCATAAGTCTACTAAGAAACTCAGCGACAAATTTGCAAACTACCTCTGTCAACTTTTTTAGGATTATTAGTGACATGAATTTCTAAGTCTAATTTGATTTCAGTATACATTTATTGTGTTAGATTGCTGCATACTTATATAAGCTGCTTTGAATGTTATTGGCAATAAGTTGTAGAATAACTTAATTCATTAATAGATAATTGCATATCCCCACTTTTGAAACAGGTACATAAAAGATATTCTTTACTTTGCTTCAACATATTACCTAGATTTTAGCTACCAATTATTTTTATCCTTCTTTAGATAATGATTACTTTTTTGCCTACATGATTTAGATTTCCATCAGATTTTCAATTAATTGAACTCCCAGTTTATGTCATATCAGCCTTTCGTTTTTACTTTTCTATAAATCATGACAAAATTAACAGACTCCAAGTTTGTTTCCTTAAAAAAATTATTATAATTTGCTCTGGGTACAGCTATATGTTAGGCATAAAATATCAGAGAAATGTGGAAAAACATCTTTGCAGCCCTATTAAAAAAAAAAACAACTAAAAATAGTATTTTAGAATCCTAACAATAGAACTCTATCATAATCATTTAGGTAGAAACAAATATAATTTGCCACAATATAATGAATTTTTTCTTCTAGATTAGACCTTATTTGTAAGTATACATATACTATATTACATAGCCTAAGCTACTATAAAGATGGGTTCTTCAGAAACCACTAAAATCAATCTAAGACAATGTAACAGATAAATGGTTCATCACACAAGTGTAGACGATGGGATCATCACTTAGTGTGTAGGGTCCTTTCCCAATTCTTACCCTATGTACCTTTAAAATATAAATACATGAAGACTGTGTCCATCCAAATTGGATGTACACGTATATTATAAACATCATACAGCTTTAATGCTTAAATGTGTTCCTCACTGATATTTGAGTCAGAAAACCATTGATTAAAAAAATATAGGAATGTTCAGAATTTAATTCTATATATTTTTGAAATAAATAAATAAAAAGCAGCTATCTTTTTATGAATAATAACTTAAAAATGAGTCCGAGTTAGATTTTCAAAGTATGGAAAAAATTAGATTCTTTTTTGCCTATCATTACTATGATGACAATTATGAATTGATCTATAATGAATATTAATTAAATGAATATTAAGTAATGGCATTGATGAAACATTTATTGAGCACTGACAATGGGCTTTGTCCCCACTCTCTAGACAAAAAAGAAAATTGCACAGGCATAAACCCATGGTACATTACATAAAGAATTTGAAGAAAATAGATGACTTCAGTAACTGTGGTTAAAGGTTAAAGAGGTAAATGCAAAGAAGGGAGAAGCAGCTGAATTGATGTTAAATAAAAACTGAAGCTCACTGCAGCAAGTCACAGCCTTAGCCAACTGTTCACACCTCTCCATTAAACTTCTGGGAACTCTAAACTAGTATAGGAAGCAAGGTTCCAGGGCATTCAAAATCCAAATTTCAGAATCATAAGGAATTCAAACATCTCCCCCCCGCCCCTTACACTGGCTCATGTTTACTATTGAAATGGTCATTATTAAGTGTTCTGGTTACACTTCATACATACTTCATACATACATACAAAACACATACTTCAAGGAAAGATTTAACATACCCAATACTACAGTAGACTTAATCACCATATCTAAAATGCATAATCTAGTAGAATTCTTATAATTGTAGAAGAGCAAGCAAGATTGGAAGAAAAGAAGGTAATATAGACATATGGTTCTCCAAGGGTGTTATAGGTAGAAATATGTGGACTGGTATTTAAGCTACATCACGTTGTCCAAGTTTTCAGTCACAGTAAAGAAGAGACGTAGTTGGAAAAATATGAATCAAGTCTAAGGGTATGTCTAGAATTCATATTACCCAAATAGCTTTATTTTCCTTTCTCTGAGCAAATGAACTTCATTATTGATTCTGTTGGCATTCTTCTATGTTTATTTAAGATAATATAGAATATTATAACAAGAATATTAAGTATTTTGGGGAGAAGAGACCACAACTGGTCCAAAAGAGGCACCATATTGAACATACACTTGATTTTTTATATCATTATCTGCCAATGAATGCTATTCTGATTGTATATTCTGATAATACGATGTTTGTGTAAACATAAGATACAATTATCCTCTAAAATAAGTTACTTAAATGTTTACATTAATAGTTTATGCTAAACCTTTTTTTTGTTTTGTTTTAGGAAACACTCCTAACATTATATTGTTTGGAAACACTGCAAACATTATATTCCTGATTAAGATAAGATATGTTTATAGTGCAGAAAGAACTAAAGAACTGTGAAATCTGATTCATCTGTAGAACACAGTAATACAGTATGAGCAGAAAAAAGGATACTCTGGAATATCGATTACAGAGTAACCAGGAAAGGCCATTCTTCATAAAGATGTTCAGTAAGGTATTATATATCATAACAAAATAAATAACTGGAAACATGCTAGACATAAACATTATTTCAACTAAATTATGATATCTTCACTTAATAAAATATTATACAGCCATAAATAGCAATGTTCCATAGTACACAGAAAGACACACATTTAATGATATTAGTTTAAGTGTAAAAATAAGGTGTCACATGCTATATCAAGTTTAATTACAGAAATGTCCAAATACACATCTAAGAATCAGGAGGAAGTTTTTAAAAGTGCTTCCTTTTATATATTAATAATTATTCTTACATATCTTACTCCAATTTTTAAATTTTTCTCTTAATTTTTATATTGTTTTTATAAATTTTATTTAATAATAAATGGTTGAAATTAACTTTTTAAATTCCAACATAACACTTAAAATAACCATGATAGTAGGTGACATCATCTGAACACTTGCTATATACTGGGCATACTTCTAGGCAGTTTTCATGAATTAATTCATTTAATTCATTTAATTCATTTAATTCCATTTTCATGAATTAATTCATTTAATTATTTTATTCATTTAATTCCATTTTACAAACGGAATACAGACATATGAAATATGAGTAACTTGCCCCATATCACAAAATTAGTGAAAAAGCAATGTATAAACAATCCACTTGCCTTCTATCCTTTCCAAACCCTAGGATTTTTAATTGTCTTAATAATTCTTTGGGGTGTGTAGTGTTACCTATTGAGATTTTAAAATGTATTTTCCTGGGACGTCTGGGTGGCTCAGTTGGTTAAACGGCTGCCTTCGGCTCAGGTCATGATCCCAGCATCCTGGGATCAATCTAGTCCCACATCGGGCTCCTTGCTCGGCAGGGAGCCTGCTTCTCCCTCTGCCTCTGCCTGCCACTCTGTCTGCCTGTGCTCTCTCTCTCTCTCTCCCTCTCTCTCTGACAAATAAATAAATTCAAAAATAAATAAATAAATAAAATATGTTTTCCTGATGGAGTAAAGATGGTGTGCATACATTATATGTTTATAGGAGATTTGTATATATGTGTGTGTGTATATATATATATTTTTTTTTATTCAAAGCCTACTTTAGGTCTTTTGCCCTTTTGGTTTGGATTGTTTGCTACTTATTATTTATTTACATAAATTATTTTATATTCTGGACACAAATCATTTGTTATGATTCTGTAGCCCTTTGAAGGAAACAACTTGCCCACTGATCCAGAGTTCACGTGAAACTTAAATTTCTAGTCTCTTTCCTTTCTGGTCATCACTATCCCAACCTTATTTTTGATTTCTTTCTCCTAAATTGATATTTTGTATCTCACTTCATTTCTGACACTTTTTACTGGGCTTTCTGAATCTTTGCTTAAAATAAACAAATCACTGCTTTTCTTTCTAAGTCACTGCCACTTTCTTTAGTATGTTTCTGAAAAGAGATTGTTCATTCTCTCAACCAGTACTTGTTCTATAGTTTTATGGAAATCACTCAGCTTTCCATTTAAATCATCATTCCTACAGACTCAGAGTAGAATATCTCTTATCATTTGAAATTCAAGGAATCTCCTCTTCCCACTCTTATTCAATATGGTTATATAGAAACCAATTCATCAAGACCCTATAATTATCTTGGGATGTTTTAAGGATAACATACAATAAACTACCCCTAGAGTTACTTGACCTCCTAATAGCTAGTGAACCTCCTCTCCACACTGGGAAGAGAGCCTCCCAGATCCATGGGTGCAAACTGGATTTTAAGTCCTCTATGACTAATCTACTCTGAAATCGAATCAGACACTCTAATTCCAGTTTTGGCTAATTCCAGTTTGGCTACAATCTTCTCTCCTGATTTGCTCACTTTCTTACTCTATTGATGTTTCTGATTGTTCACATCACAATCCTTTATTTACACTCTCATATCTCCTGTGCTCCCAGCTTTATTTTTTCCCTCAGCTTTAAATCTATTTTAGATCACACTGCTACTAGAATTTTCTTTCTTTTTTTTAAAATTTAAATCTCAGACATAATCTTTATTATTTTTTTTATTATTTTCAATTAGCCACCATATAATACATCATTAGTTTTTGATTAGTTCAATGATTCATCAGAATTTTCTTTCTAAAACCTGATCATGTAGTCTCCTATTTATACTGGATAAGCTTAACTCCTTGACAAGACAGGACAGGATTTTCACTATCTCAGACCTTATCTTCTCGTTCTCTCCAAGACTCACCTTTACACATAACCCTTAATAACCATTTCTTAGTTTCAAAATCTCACTCTATCCTCTCTGGTTGTTGAGACTACTCATATGGCATTCACTGTGTATTTGGCAGTCAAATCCCCACTTATTTTTCAAAAGTCAGGCATCATTTCTTCAAGAAAATTTTCATTTACTCTTTGAATTACCCTCCAGAAGAATTAAGAGTTTGTTCTCGAGGGCCCCTACAAGTTGATATTTATCTTGCCATAGTATGTAATCAGCTTGCCTGTCTTAGCCAATAGAGTGTAATTTCTGGGAAATAAGAGAAATGCTCTTATCTGGACTTCTAGCTCCAGAAACTAAAAAAGACAATGGAAAGAAGAAAGGAAGAAGTAGAGAGAAGAAGATGATAAAAAATAAAAGAATCTTGCACTGCAGATATTGTATATAAAAATAATGCACATAGATTATCAGTAATGATCTTAAAATAAGGACAGTCATTATAGTATATAAACAGTAGATGCTTATCTTTAATATAAACTCCAGTTTAGGGACACCTGCGTGGCTCAGTCGGTTAAGCGTCTGACTCTTGGTTTCAGCTCAGGTCACGATCTCAGGGTTGTGAGATTGAGCCCTGCTTCAGGCTCTGTGCTTTGTGTACAATCTACTTGGGATTCTTTCCCTCTTTCTCTCCCTCCCCCCGAACCTCCCCCTGCTTGCATGTGCACCTGCACATACTCTTTCTCTCTCTCTAGTAAGTAAATGAAACCCTCAAAAAATAAAACTCTAGGGGCGCCTGGGTGGCTCAGTGGGTTAAAGCCTCTGCCTTCAGCTCAGGTCATGATCCCAGGGTCCTGGGATTGAGCCCTGCATCAGGCTCTCTGCTCTCTGCTCAGCAGGGAGCCTGCTTCTCCCAGCTTCTGCCTCTCTGCCTATCTGTGATCTCTGCCTGTCAAATAAATAAATAAAATCTTTTCAAAAAATAAATAAATAAACTCTAGTTTAAAATAATCAACATTATATCATCCCTATATTTAACTTCTTAGCTTTACTAGTATATACTGATACAGAAAATGACAAAATAATCCACCCCTTATTTAGAAAAAAGGAATCTTATTTTTAAATAATGATGTACAAGAATTACTCTAGCATGGAGAAAAATAAATTAAATCATAGAGCTAAATATAATAAAAAGGATTTTTACGATGATCTACTTCATTTCACTGTTCAAACATAAAGTTTAAAATGCCACTTCCTCATGAGACATCTCAAGTTTTCTTTTTTTTAAAGATTTTATTTATTTATTTGACAGACAGAGATCACAGAGGCAGGCACAGAGAGAGAGGGAGAAGCAGGCTTCCCACTGAGCAGAGAGCCCGATGCGGGGCTCGATCCCAGGACCCTGGGATCATGACCTGAGCTGAAGGCAGAGGCTTTAACCCACTGAGCCACCCAGGCACCCCTCAAGTTTTCTTTCGTTGATAGTGAAAGAATCAATGTAATAAAAGCCTCCCTCAAACTGAACAATCATTATAAAAACATGTACACTCCTAGAGACTCAAATGGACTGATCATAAAAAAATAATATAAAACCTGGAATGAACATACAGACTACACTACAGTTCTAGAGAAGTTGATCAAATTTATAGCTTCCTCTATGAAATTACTCTAA